>JAHPZR010056060.1:45000-57802 GCA_019787425.1 Platygyra sinensis | reverse complement strand
ATGAACATTTCGCAAGTGAAGTGAGTTGCCGACACGTGCGGAAAAACAGAACTTTTCCTTGAAGTAAAAAATAACTTACAGCGCTGATTATATTACCGTGAACACCTAAAATATGTCTGGAATGTTTATTGTGTTGTAACCAATCACATGCGAGATCTTCACACCACAGAAACCACAGGCAACGAACCGTTTCCTATCGGTCACGGAACAAATTATTTTTGTTTTGTTTAAGGATGCAAACTGTCTTATTAGGAATTTAAACACCGCTGTTCCCCAAGATTAGTGCTGACGACCGCATCCAGGTCATCGTTCGAGTTTAGAAAGAAAAAATTTAGAAGCCAACGCGACGCGACGGCAACCAGCTTTCCATGCCAAGACGTCACATGAAGATAATAAAAAAATCAACAATCGTGATTAGCATAATTCTTGATAATATTTTTTTGTAGAACAAGGGTTGATTTGTGTGGGCTAACAATTGAACCCTCGAACTACTGTGCCGGCAGAAGTTCCTTGATCGCAAGATAGACCGCCGAACAAATTTGCGATTAGGCGTAACAAATTATTCCGATTTCGATCGTTACAAAAAGTTAGAAAATTCGCGCGCCAAACCGTCGCGTGCGTCCGCCCGGCACATCGGCTTAATTTACTTCAAAATCGCTCAGACCTGTATTCTTCGGTATTATAGCACATACTGTAAAGAAATGGGCAGGAAAAGTAATTGTTTACTTGTAAAAAGACTGAATGTTGAAACAAAACGAAAATAATTTGTTCCGTGGGAAACCGTTCGTTGCTTGTGGTTTCTGTGGTGTGAAGATCTCGCATGTGATTGGTTACAACACAATAAACATTCCAGACATATTTTAGGTGTTCACGGTAATATAATCAGCGCTGTAACGTGAGAGGCACACCATAGAAACTTTGATAAACGATTTTTTCGTAAAGCAAAGAGCATTCTACCATTTAAATGAATGATCTGTGTCAAATATAACCGGAGATGTATTTTTTTCGACGAGGAGATCGATCTTAATAAGAACGCAAGATAAACATTCCGCAAACAACTTGCCGACACGTACCGAAACACAGATCTTTCCTAGTAAAAACATAAAGTTCACGTGTTAAAATAGGGACTTAAAGCGACTGTTTCAATTTTCTTTCCATTTTCCGTAACTTAAGATCAAGCAGGTGTCAAAGAAACGGTAGTTTGCCGGTGAATTTACGAAGTGATTAAAAGTTCGAAATATGATAGCTTTCATTCATCGGCATGAAGTTTTACCAATATGCAAATTTCGCTTTGAAGCATTTTCCATTCCCATAAAAATAAAATACGTCTTGTTTGACCAACAATGCTTCATATGAAGAAACTTATGGGAATGCATAACAAAGGGACATATACGCGCGTATATACGTGCGTATGTGCGCGTATTGACATACGCGTATACGCAAAATACGCGCGTATAATACGCGTATGCGCAGTTCGGATATATCTGAGCTGCACTGTATATGTGGCAATTTTCTAGTTTTATGCGGAAAAAATGCCCCAAGGATGCAGAGGATGCGGAAGTAGGCGAATTATGCGGATCCGCACCACCGCATCCTTTCAGATGCCCTGTTTGGCGAAATGACAAAATGGCGAAATGGAACTAAAGACAAGAGCCAAAGTTATAAGGTATTACTGTTCCACCAAAATCTCCATCTGTTGCCGATTTTATTCTGTGGATTAATCGCCACAAATAAAAAAAAAGGGAAAAAAAAAAGAAACATCTACAATCACAAATTTGCCGTCACTGACCTTTCGGTAATTTCTGTTCTAGTCTCTCGCTGTTATCAGGGCGCAGATGACACCTAGGATATTTCTCATCAAAATGGGAAGAAAATGATTTGTTTATCTGGTAGTAGCGTCGAGCAGCGGCTACGACGTTATGCTTTGAGCTCCAGCAATCGTATGAAATGGATTATGAAAGTTGCTAACCACTTCATTTTTAAAAGGAGGTGTGACTAATTACGGGAAAAAAATTCTTGCAAAAGAAAATTAGGCCATCATACTGAGAAGGAAATCTTAGAGAAATAAGCACGGGAAAAATTGAATAGAAATAAATAAACAAAACAGTTACAAGTACCAGGGCAGAAAAAGTGTCCACACCCCCATCCTTCTCCTCCTGAACTCAAAAATTAAATGCTCTGTCCCAAACAGAATAAATCGGGCAACAATTACAACTTTTATTGGACCAGAAATATCTTACAACTTTGCCTCTTTTCTTTAGTACCATTTCGCCATTTCGTGTTTTAAACATGCCCATCGATGACCATTGATTCACTGATTGGTATCTGTTGGTATTAGAATTATTTTTGTCCATTTGGAAGTTATGCCGATACTACTTATTGACTTAATTGTGTCTGAAATGGTTTTATTGAGTCATTAATTTTTATCTTCAAAGCCTGCTCATCTTTTACAATCATCGACAAAAATCAAGAACAAAAACAGCTAGCAGAACAATTTGGGGCTTTACATCTTTCTTTCACCAGAAAAAGCTCAGGCCAGAGTACATGTAGCAGTGTAAAACCCTCCAGTGTCATTGTAGTATTGGCATTTGGATGAAGCATAATAACAACAGAATCAGTCCTCCAGTGATTTCAATATTTTTGCATATTTTTTCAATATTGATAAAGTTTTGTCTACATGTATATTCCTGAAGATGGGAATTATTGATTGTTAGTGATTTTGGTCAATTGATAGTAATTGGAAGAAAAAATTGTGCGAGTTCGATTGCTATCGATTGCAGATTTTACTCTATAGCAAACGGCAATTGACGTTGATTGGTATTGATTAAATTGATTGATTTCCAATATCAAATGACTACTCTAGGAGTTACCACATCAGCTACAGGTTATGTTGCATTGTCTCTGCACTTGAATAATAAGATAACAAAAGTGGAGAAAAACTGCATATAAATCTCAAGAAAATTCTTTTCTGAGTAATTCGACTGGAGAACGCTTCTCCATTATTTACACTTTATCCAAGTGTCCATTTATCATATAAACTGCATCATCCATATCACCTTTATGCACAAGCACTCTGAGGGCTACAGTCAAATGAAGTGAAGTATGCCCCTCAACATTGTGCTTTCAAAGAACTGATGTTTTGATTATTGAACCTGCTAGTTATTTCAAGAGTGCAAGAATGAATTGATTATTTGTCAATGAATATAGGTCAGTCATTTCAAAACTATGGCCAACATGTATTGCATGTATTCAAATAATCAGTTCATTAAATGTAAAATTGAGAGGCATGCTTCACTTGGTTTGACTGATGTACATGTAGTCTTCACCAGGTCATGACTGCCAGGGTGAACTGGTGTCCTTCTTGTGACTTTGTCAGTTAGATTTTCACTAGATTGTATCTCTCATAATGATTCCAACTCTGACTTTTTCACAAGTTCAAATTTTTCTCATTTCTTCTTTTGGTAGCATTGCGGTTGGGCTTGAAGTCATAGAAGAAGGTGCACCCTTAGATGGTGACACTGATGTCAGACATTACATGGGAAATGATGTGTCTGACACGCGGAAGTGTATCCTTCAAATACAACAACTGAATCGCCGTGTCAGGGACCTTGAGAGGAACGTGGACATGAATTCGGTTGGATTTTGGACTAAAATAGCTTTCTTTGCTTTTACAATCATCAATCCTATACTACTCAACTGGCTGTTCTGGAAAAGAAGATGAACGCAATCAAGTGTGCAGTTGTGTAAGTGAAAGAAGAACTTGTTTAAAGGAGAAGCTACACATGTACAGACATGTAGCTGTATGACATTGCATTGTTTCCTTCTATGAGGTTATGAAAACAAATTATTCTTTATTAGTTAAGGTAAAATAATTAAATTTGTTTCTAGACCTGTATGTTTTGCACTACACATGTATACAAAATGTGAACAAATAACCCAGCAGTGCATCGAGTATTTTTTCCTTTTCAAAAAAATGAAGGAAACTCGGTTCTATTGCCCCATCCAGACAGTGACAGAAATTTATGTTATTGAACAGTGAAACTTTTAATGACTTGTAAAAGTTGTACATGCATATAAAGTTGAGATGGTAAAATAATAAGTAAAACGCAGAACACTGTATACGCATTTCTCTGAAGCTGTCAGTAGTGGTACCAAAAGTGCAAATTGATTCCAGTTTCTCTAGATCCTTGTCTTCATCATGCAATCAGAGATAAAAAATCAGTCTGAGATTTCTTAGAAGTATTATTCTGTTAAAAGCAGTAAAGACTTTGTGGAATGTAACATGGGGTAATAAAATAAACTAATTACTTGATATTTTTCTCTGTGTCTATAACACCATTTTCTATTTTAAGTGTAGAAAATGGTAAGATTTTGAAGAACATCATCTTTGGAAAGTACAGTGAAACCTGATAAATGAATACACTGGAAAGATGGTGAATTTTAAGCTCGGTATTGAAATGAAATTAATGTGAAAGCTGCATTGATCAACATGACACGAGTGTGGGCCAAACAAAAATCTGAGCTCTTGTAGCTAGGATTCAGCACCTGCTCGGTGTTCAGGAGACCATTGGTACTGTAAAAATAACAAACAAACTGAGGTTATAAACATAAAGAGACAACGCATGTTGTAAAAACTTTCATTTAAGAACTTAATGTTTTCGTATACTCCAACATACAGTACATCTTCAGAAGTAATGGTTACCTAAACTACAATGAATTTAAACAAGAAGGCTAATACCAAATAAGGAAAGCAATGACATTGAAAGAGTAAATGAAAATAAACAGACCTAAACCAGCGCTTAATGAAAATGTTTATTTTCATTTACTCTTTCAATGTCATTGCTTTCCTTATTTGGTATTAGCCTTCATGTTTAAATTTATTGTAGTTTAGGTCACCGTTACTTCTGAAGAATGTATGTTGGAGCATACAAAACGTCAAGTTCTTAAATGGAAGTTTTTACAACATGCGTTGTCTTGTTATGTTGTATAACCGCAGTTTGTTTGTTATTTTTACTGAAGTTGAAATGGCCAAAGAGTAAGAGTGGCTATCATTGGTTCTGTCAATTCCTGTGAGGGACTCGGATTTTTTATTTGTCCCACACTTGTGTCATGTTGATCCGCCCACTTTTCGCATTTACAGTGGACCCTGTATTAAGCGAACACTACTGGTACACTCGGTTAATACAAGGTGTCCGCTCTAAACAGGTTCTATTACCTATTTTGCACAATGATAGTTAATTATTAACCCTTTTGTAACACAGTCTAACAAAGTGTGAGATCAAAGACTGTTCATAACACAATGTCCAGTCATCCAATGTATCAGTCTGATTAATCTACTTGTAACTTTCAAGTGACATTGCTGTACGATTTTAAAGGAGCCTGAGCTGAGCTTTTAGAAGTAAAAGACCTTGAAGTGTCTGCTTATTGCGGGTTTTGTGCAACAAAATGACTTAATATTGCTGCCTGTATCCACCCAATGGAGGTGTTCACTGAATGCAAGTTTATTTCACAGTAAAAAAAAAATTGGGGACTCAAGCGGCACCCACATGATAGAGGGTGTCCATTTAATATGGGGTGTGCTTGATACAGGTTTCACTGTAAAACCATTATTATTGTTCCTTTAGCTATAGCCTATTGTTGCAGGCATAAAATGGAGGGGGGGGGGGGTGGGGTAAACAGAGAGTGGGGAGGGAGAGGTTGGAGAGTGGGAGTGGTCACACAAAAATGTGGTCCAAACAGACTGTGGAGAATGAGAACTTTTTTAACATTGACATTTAACTCACATATTATTAATTACAGTGTTAGGTACAAAGTAGTGTTTGATATATAATTATCAGGTTACTACTTTTGAAACCTAGAGATTAGAAGTTTGGAAATTTTGCCCTGGATACCATCGCATAATTCTCACTTTTATTATCCAACTGCCCTTTGTAGAGTACAATAACGCCCCAAACGAGTACAAATATTGTAGTATTTGTACTCCAGAGGACCGGTTAGACAGGTTTGTTTGCTGTTGACCAATCAGTGAGCTGGATTTCCTGCGCCATTCCTGTTCCGCTTTGCATAGTTCTGTCACGCATTCCATGTAAATATTCGCGAAATTCGCCTGCACAGACATAACAATTTGGCATGTTGGATAATAAATCTCTTATTAGACGTTTTGTTGTGTAGTATCGCTGAGAATTTTTGCACGATTTTGTATTTTGACTCGCCCTACAGGCTCGTCAAAATACGGCACAACTCACAAAAAATACTCAGCGATACTACACAACAAAAAGTCTAATAAGATATGCAAGTCATGTATTTATTAAATAATATTTTGAGTTCAACTGTATGACAGCTTCAATTGCCTATCTAAGGGTATTATTTTTATTTTTTTAAGGAAAAAGACCATATCAATTGGAATAATTAATGTAACAGGTCCCCCTTGTACAAAATGTGGAGAGGCAGTTTGTTTCACTTTAAAGTTAACTTTATAACTTAAAATCCTGGAACCCACAGTGAGACTCACTATGAGGAGTTGCCTCCACCAACATTTTTTTTTTTCAAAATCACCGATTATTTTCTCCCCCTCATTTTTTCATGCCATGCTTCAGGCTAAAAAAAATGAGGGAGGGGTTGGGGGAGGCTCATGGTCTTGGCATGGCCTCCCATGTAGTCCATCACAGTAAGATTCAGCAGCTTGCTGAGGAGGCCCTGCCCAAAGGGGAACCTTTTTCAGGCTGGTGAGCACATGAGAAGGTTGAGATTAAGTAAAATATTCATCAAAGTCTGTTAAAGAGACCATTCCAATCCAAGAGTATAGAAACCAGATACAACATTTTTACTATAGGAATGTCAAAGCGAAGCATTTAGAATGGTTACTTTTTCTGTCAAAAATGGCAAATAAGAGGTTAAAGGTTTGGACCTTGCACTGTATCTTGAGAAGGGGATTGCCCATTTTTTGAATAATTAACACTCCTTGGATTAAGTACAAAATACAGTGGTAACTCACTAAACATTTGTCTTGAATGAGTAATTCTGCAATAATGGAACTTTCCTTCACTGAATCTCAGTTTTCCATCCATCTGGCTACACATTTGTACATGCAGAAAACTGATATAATTTAGGCAGAATAATGTAAAACCTGAGAAGCATAGATAGACTCAACCCTCTCAAAGCTGATGCCACTTCCTAGTCAGTTCTGGCCCCTCTCTCTGTCACGCAACGCTCCGCTCCTCTCCGAGAGCGGAGCGTTGCGTGACAGAGAGAGGGGCCAGAACTGGACTAATGCCACTTCCCTGAAGTACCTCCCAAGCACATACAGGGATATCTTACTTGTCCAGAACTCATTTCACTTGAAATGCTTCTCTCTCACTGAGACACTCTCTAAAGCACCTCCCAAAGGTGAATGGCTAGATAGCTTGAGATCCATTTAGAAAGAACCATAAGACCATGCTAGAAATATTTTCAATTGAGCACTTCATAGAGGTTTTTGTTAGGGGCGTATCAAAAAGCGAATGCCTAAGGAGATAGCAGCGGGACCATGCAGGCATTGTAAGCTGGTTATCACCAGAATTCTCAATGATAAGCAAAGATCATTCTGTTCATAACATAAGTTGTTTTTCCCTTGATAAACCTCGGTAATCACAAAGAGCCTGGTGAACTTTGGCTGGCCTGAAATGTCCAATGGGAGATCAAGGGTAGGGGCTCTCCCCACCACCGCTTATTTTGGGTGAAAAAAGAAGAAATGGACTGAAGGCAGAAAAGCTGGCTGGGCAAGTAAATTAAAACCGGGCCCCCTCTTTAGCTCAAATGTCTGGATCCGCCACTGATGTCAGTCATATATTCTGTCTTAGACGTTACCCCCATCTCCTACCGGGGTAATGCTGAGGGTGCGAGATGACTGAGGGACATTTCAGACTATGAAATGTAGCCTGTTTACCAGTCATGTATGTTACTGTTATGCCCCTTGAAACTGCAAGTCACAACTAATGTGATGAGCTGCCAGAAAGTTATTTAATAATGAAAATGCTTCAGGTGATAGAAGGGTCAGGCATTATAAGCTGTTTTTACAGCAAAAAGTTCCAAATTCCTCCATACACAAAAGATAACCAATACACCAGGAGACCTAATTGCTCTGTCTCTTTATTAGCCCCTACTTGTACACACGAGACTGTATGTGAACCTCACCTACTGACAGCAGTCCATTGAATATGTTGTACAAAAAAAAATCATCATTGACCCGTTGCACCCTTGATATAATTGTAACTAAGTGCCTGTTCCTTTGGAAGAGGTCTGGATCAGGTTTAGTGATTCAAGATAACTCAGTTCAAGGGACATGAAAGGAACACTTGGATCCACTCTGGTCATGGATTCGTCAGCTTCAATGCACTATGATCCAAGTGATCTCAGATCACTGGCTATCACCCAAACTTAAAAGTGCACCCTAAAAGTCTTCACATATGAAAAATATAGATGAAAATCAAAATAATCTGAATCACGTGTAGAAAAAATATAATTGACCAAGATCTCTAATAATGTCCCAAGTACTATACACCTCTTTATGCCTGGCCCTGTGAGACTACATACATGAACCTGCCTGCACAGCAGTCCATTAAAGACTGTAAAACATCTTGCTGTACTTCATTGACCGATGCGTAAGTGTTAACTGTAACAAATTAGGGGTGGACCATTGGATTTGTGTGGGGGATTATGGGTGATTTGGTACACTTTTTTTTGTGATGCATTTTAATTTGAATGATCTATTCTCTGTGTAACAAGTGGCCGTAACACGCTTTGTTTGGGCTTTCCTAATGTGCATGAATGTTTTTTTTTTTTTTTTGGCGGTGAAAGTATCCTTGCAGGATATATTTTTCAAAATCACCTCCACTCCCCTCTCCCACCTCAAAGGTCGAATAGTCCACTCCTTGAAGTGTAACATAAGATAAAATAAATTCATCCATACACAGTTTTTCCATTGGTCAAATAAGTTATTGGACTATCTCGTAGCTATCTTTCTAACTACAATAAAAAAAATATTCAACAATAACAATTCAAATAAAAATTTAACAAACTGCTTTCCATGGAGGTCATGGCTAAAATTTCCTTAAAATTTAGATATTACTTAAACCTGTGGCGACTAATTAAATCACATTTGAAATCAGTTTGTGAAGATGCTAATTGTCTTAGGTCTATATGTAAGTAATGTTCCACAACTGAGCTCTGCTGTACAAAAAACTCTTGAGATAATCAGTTCAAGGCTGTGGAAGAAGTAATTTGTTTTCAGCATTCCTTAAGCAATAAGAACTTACATTGTCATTATACAATGTGCACGTCCACAAAATATCCATAATCCCCCCACAGAGGGATTGGAATTTCCCGGGGGTGGGGGTTCTGTAAGACCCAAAAATTTAAAAGAAATGTGTAAAGCTTTATTGGAATTTCCAGAGGGGTGGGGGGAGGGGTTCTAAGAAAAAATCCCTTCCATGGAGGAGGTATGGACATTTTCTGGAACTACACAATGTCACAATATAATCCTGGGGGAGAAGCTCCTGTACAAAAAAATAGAGGTGCTTGCCGTACCCTTCATGGTTTAAAATAGGGAATTTGGGAGCTCTTAGGGGCGTTCAGCCTCACATGGTGCCAGTCGCAGAGTTCTCCGCAAGCTCCGGCAACCTGCGAAATTCGCCATCTAGTCGTCCTTGGCATGCCCGCATCTCAAAGCAAATAACATGGACATGAAGGACGACAATGACTTGCCTGATACAGATGCGGAGTTCCAGTTTGATATGGATGAGGACAATTAACCCATTGAACTAAGACAAACATATTTTTTTTGCTCAGTGAGATTCCTTTTCATTATTGTTTATTATTAAATTACACTGAAATGCACTTTTTAGAACCCCAATTTCAAAATTTTCTCAGAGAGGCTCCTGGACCCTCAATAAAAGGTAGGCCCCCATCTCCTTAGAAGGTATTGAGCTTAAAAAAGTCAGTATTAGTTAACGTGTTTCTTTAGAATTGGTATCCCTTAGAAAAAAAAAAAAATCAAGCCATGACCACAAAACAGGGTCTTGTACCTGTGAGTGGTTCTTTTCAAAATTTCTGACAAGCACTCCCATTCTTTTTATATCAGCCCCCACCCCCCCTCCCCCTTCCCATAGGGCATATAATCTGAGACCCATGCTAAAGTACGTACATGTAGGATGCTGACTAAAAGTACTACAGACAACTAGGTCTACATATTTTATACCAAACAGCAACAGCAGCAACAGGCGTGATAACAGCACTTGGCAGCGACATTACCAGAGTACTTTGCTTTCAACACCATAGTGGCTATGCCCCTCAACAAAGTCGAGGATATCCTGTGGCAAGCTCCAGCATTGGAGATGTAATCTGTCGCTAATGACCGGAGTCTCTCCCCGTCAAAAGGGTCCATATGCCCCGGGAAGACATGATCCACTTGGCTGGACAGTTCTTGGAGTCTTCTGCAGGTCTGTTTATAGGCAGTTACATTACTGTGGGGTAACCAGTCGATGATAAAGGGGTGGTTGTACATAGTGTCCCCTGTGAATAAAATCCTCGCTTGTTCATCGATTAATCCAATGCTCCCATGAGTGTGGCCTGGGAAATGTAGCACGCGCAGTTTTCTGTCTCCAAGATCAAATACATCGTCTTCCTCTAAAACTTTTGTTGGCTCGGCTGCTTTCACTCTGTAATCGCGAGTATTCCATCCGTCGTAAGGGGGCACAGAGATCTCTGCTAAGCAGCTGGTGAAAATCGAGACAGTTTCGTAATTGTCTCCTTCGCGAATAGCGTTCGCCTCAAGGCTGTGGATGGCAAAATTCTGGAACTGATGCAATCCTCCAGAATGGTCAAAGT
Source organism: Platygyra sinensis (assembly GCA_019787425.1). Classification (NCBI taxonomy): domain Eukaryota; kingdom Metazoa; phylum Cnidaria; class Anthozoa; order Scleractinia; family Merulinidae; genus Platygyra; species Platygyra sinensis. The sequence goes on along the minus strand of JAHPZR010056060.1, from coordinate 46,939 downwards.
GGATGTGAGTGGCGACTGCTGTCACAGGCTTGTCTCCGATCAGGCGTTGTTGTTCGAGAAAGCCCGGCAGATCCCACAGACCGATTCCTGTGTCGATCACTAAATCAGCGGTCGAACCCTGAACCAGCCAAATGTTGGCTTGATTCGGCGAGTCATAGAAGTTTTCCCGAAACATATAGACATTGTCGTGCACTTGTTTAACGCTAAAAGGCTCTTCAGCCATCGTTTGTTCTTCAGGCTTTGCGGTGAGCCAGCCCATAATAGAGTTACTGGCATAATGAACAGTTAACTCGCGTGATCCCACAAGTTTGCGTGACTTGTTGCCATAAAAAGGGTCACGCATAATGTTGCGGTCACGATAGCTGGTTACGGTTTCCAATACTTTCAAAACTTAGAGTTTGATGGGTCATTATAACCATTCTATACCTGTTGACGCCAAAATCATGGTATCATCAAACTGCCCAATCATCGGGGAACAAGTTGTTGTTAATTTTGTGGCACAGTAGGTTACCATAGCAACAATATGACCTGCTAAAAACACCCTTAATTTTAGCTTTAAGCGCTTATAACTCAAAAATGAGCTAGGTGACCCCCATCTTTTATTATCGAATTGTAATCAGCATGATAAGATGCAACTTTTTGCAAAGTGTAAAAAAATCCTGCGAAGGGAGTTCAGAGCCACCTTAAATTTTCGAAAATTTAAGGTGGCAAAAACTTCAAAATTTACTAACAAATGTATGGATTGCTGGCCACTTGTCCGGAAATCCATACATTTCTTTGCAAATTTTGAAGTTTTTGAATGGCCGTATCTTGTTCAAAATTGGCCCAATTAACACGAAACTTAAAGATTTTTGTAAAGCTCTGTGTGCTCTTTCTGAATATATGGGTTTTGTGTTGTCAATCCCATAATACACGGACTCATACCCAGGCCGCCACCGTACGAAATCAGGCAATGGGTCACAATAGGCCACGTTCGATATATCAATATTCTAACATGGCTCCGAGGCTTTCGGGTCAAAATTTTAAATTTTTTCAGTTTCTTTTGTCTCTCAATTCCCAAAAAAGACCTAAAAACAAAGAAAACAACAACAAATATAGAAGTTTAACCTGAAAGCTTCAGCCGGCCATGACAGAATATTGATATATTGATCGTTGCCTATTCTTAGGCGTGTCTCTTTCTTAGCTTAAGCCCAGGGCCACTGACAGATGCATAAAGAAAAATGTGTTGACTCTATCGCAAAACACAGTCGCATGACGTCACTGAATAGCACACAATGATGCAAGGCTGATACTGCGTAAAAAGCTTAACGGGGCAACGACACGATAGAGTTCATAGCTTGCTACACCGTGCTGATGAGACCCAACAAGGTCGAAACAGCTGTCCACGGTTGCAATTGTTGGCTTTCAGTTTGGACTCTGTCGTGTCGTTGGCCCGTTAAGCTTTTTACACAGTATCAGCCTTGCATCATTGTTTGTTTCTTTCTATTTTTTGGCTGATCTGTTCTTTTACAGATCCTGCGTTCACAGGCAGTATTTTCGTTTGCGGTCCTTTGCATCATCATGTTTCACTGAATAGCACCCAAGTTAAGTCCTCTTCCAGGCTTTGCGCGGTCAACGAAACAAGAGCAGACGCGTAAGGGTCTGGGCCCAAACAAGTGAGATAAACAAAATGCTTTAAAAAAGAAAGTCAGTAATTAAGAGAAAGGAATGTGGATATGGAAGGAACAGCTCTGTTTTGTTTACCTTTTTTTTTTCTTTTTCACAAAGGCGGTAAAAGCATTTTTAGTGAAGGTCATCAACCGTTTCGATTTTGCCTAACGAGTGTTATTTCTGGTGTTATGGCGGCTGCTTCTGTTTCCAGGTCTAGCTGCATGTCACTGAACTAGGATGTAAACCATAGATTTAAGGTAATTCCCCTGAAATAAAACTGACAATAGAT
>JAHPZR010056060.1:17500-40000 GCA_019787425.1 Platygyra sinensis | reverse complement strand
GTCAAAAACCCATGTTTTATCAGAGTATAAAACATAGAAAAAGCATGTTTTATTGTTTTGCGCGCGTAAAATCTATATCATAAAGCAAATGAAAAAGCGTAATCCGTGTATTACACTGTGATAAAACACTCCAGCCATTTGAGAACACTCGATTTCCCTCGTGTTCTCGAATGCCTGTTGTGTTTTATCATAGTGTAATACACGGCTTAGGCTTCTTTATTTGTTAAATATAAACCACATATTTTTCTGTATATAAACCTGTATATAAACCACACACAACTCACAATTCGCTCTGGGTGCTTTAAAAAATGTATACTTGGTAGAACTCAACGTAAATAATAGTTTTATTGGACCAAATGATATTATAATTTGACTTCAGGACTGCGGTGGCTACGGCTGACGTTTCCTCAGTCTCCACTCGGCTGTATAAGGGTGGTATGTGAATTTCAATGTCAAATTAAGTCTTCAATTTCTTGTAAAAATAATTTTAATTTCTATTTCCTGTGCATGGAAAAAAAAATTCGGGAAAATGCTACTAAAATGCTCGAATAATGCTTAATGCTTTTGCCTCACTAAAATGCTCAAAAAAAAAGCTAGCATAATGTACAAAAGCCTGGTTACGGCCAAGTGAGGTGCTGCGGTAATGCCCATCAGCGATGAGTGAGTACAGAGAGTTAGCTTGCACGTTGATGATAGTGAAATAGGCCTTATCACGGTTTTCGGCGCCATCTTGACGGGTTGCAAGGCGGTCAGAAATTACAGCGTTTGTATGGGAATCTCATGGCAAATAACTTTTTCCAAACTTGAATTTTACGCAATTTATGAATCGCAACGTTAAAATACTAAGTAGAAGATTGTATTCACCGAGTTTGAAGAATGTAAGTTAGATAGAAGACGCTCAGTTAATTTTTCTAATTTTTCATGCACATGTCTGTAATTTTTTCCCCGCGCCGCCCCTTCTACCCTTCTCAATTTAGAGACAAATGTATGGAAAATTAGAAAAATTAATTAAGCTCGTTCTAGCCAAGCTACATCCCATACAAACACAGTAATTCCTGACCGCTATGCCTATCCGTCAAGGTGGCCCGAAAACCGTGATAAGGCCTATTTATCTGGTGCCCGACTTTTATTCCCAGACAGACCTTGTTGTTGTTACTATTATTATTATTATTATTATTATTATTATTGTTGTTGTTGTTGTTGTTGTTGTTGTTGTTGTTGTTGTTGTTATTATTATTATTATTATTATTATTATTGTTATTATTATTGATCAAATTACTATGGCCTAAGAACTAAAGTATTTATCACACAGCTTTTGGTGGTCAGTTTAATTTCTTCTTTTTCCAAAACATGAAATTTCCTTAGAGGGCTTCGCAGCGAAGAGCTGAGGGGCTGTAGCCCTCCCCACCCCCCCCCCCCCCCCCAAAAAAAAAAATACAAAAACAAAAACAAACAAACGAAAAAGCGAAAGTTTGGAGCCTCTGCCCTCCCACGTTTCGGAGCGGAAAATATCGCTCTCGTAGTAAACAACTGGTTTGACAAAATCAGTCCCGTTTTGTGATTGCCCGAAATACGTCAGGTTATAAATACAAGAGCCATTAGCGAATAGGCCATATTCGTATTCCCGGCATCGGACTGGAACTAGCTTGCAAGTGAGGCTGATGCGGGGGAGTCTTTTCAAATACAATGATATTCCCCCGCATGAGCCTCCATTGCATGCTAGTTCCAGTCCAATACCGAGAATACGAATATGGCCTATTAAAGCTCCCAACAAAACTCCTCTCATCAAAACACTTTTATTAGGAGAGGTCTACAAAGTATTGCTGGTTTAAAAGTCTCACGCCATTAAAAAAAACAACAACAACAACAACAACAACAAAATCAAAAATCGTTGCGGTTGAAGTCCGATCTCTTCCAGATCACGTCAGGTCACAGCAATTTTTTTAAGCAAGATATGCGGAAAAAAATTTCATCCAAATTTATAGAGATTAGTTTATGGAGACGCCGTGCTAGTGCCATTCCGGATGTGCACCAACATGGCGGTCGGAAACCAACAGAAACCAACAGAACAGAAACTCCTGTCACTAAGTTTTGCCACCAAAGAGGGATATGATTTCTGGAGGACTCTTCAGATAGCTAAATTTCCCGAAATAAGTCACTTTTTAGCCAACCCGGCAGTCTCTCGGCCGACATGTAAATGCCGCATCACGCAAAAGCTTAGAAATTCAAGCGTGCAACAAGAACCAAGAACCCATTCGGAGCGAACATTTGAATTGTATAAATAGTAGTTTTTATCTGCTCTGATACAGGCATCATGAAAGTAACATTTCAGGGGGATCAATAGTTTTTTAGTTTGAATATTAGTGTTTTCATGTGAAAATCCCCAGTTAAGATTGTATTTGGCATTACCCTTGCCATCGACGACTTCCGAGGGCATATTTTCTTCTGCCCAACGAAGACTAAAAGCCTTTCATGACGACTATGAAGGGGGCTCATCTAAACAACTGCCTCTTGCTGCATTGTCTGAAGTCCATTACGAACACATTGAACACTGAAGACGTCGCAAAGAAGTTTCTTTGCAATTGTGCTAACTAACAAAGGAAGATGTTTCCGGGAATATAAGAGTATAGGAATATGCTTGGCTTAACGATGAGCCTCCCCCCTTCCACCACCAACCCCCCCCCCACCCCCCCACCCCCTTTTCCACTTCTCCATGTTTCAAAAGCTTCTGCCGCCTTTGATGCCGTGCAATGGTTTGCTCGGCATGTCTATCGAAGCTCATCGTGGTCTTGATCCCTTGATAAAAAAAATAATAATAAACTAGTATGCCTATCAGCAGTCAATGCTGACGTGTAACGTATGGCGAAAGGGATTGAGAGTTAAACCAGACTACTATTTGTTTTGCATTTGTTCAGCGTCCTTTCTTTCTTTTTTCTTTTTATAAAAGCTTTATTGGGTAAACCACATAAATAAATAGCATAAATAAAAAAGGCAAGACCCAAAAGGGGCAGGTGCTACGAGATGAAGTCCCATGCGAGACACCGCCCCTGGATTAAGACCTAAAATTAAAACAAAGGCATACACAAGCATTCATAAGAGGAAAGAAATATATATCTAGAGTGGCATGAGCATGTTTGGACTAGCATCCACGTGCAGAGGTAATTGAGAGGTAATTGAAAGGTGAGTGCTCATTAGTTTGTGGACAGTTGTATGAAGAAAGTTGTGTTAAAAAAGTGCTAATGTTCCTATAGCACATTTTTAACACAACTTTCTTCATACAGTAATTCCAAGTGCTACACAGCATCAATTCAATTGCGGGCAGTTGTAGCATGTTACACAATGGTTTAAAATCTATGTTGCGTTCTACACACCATGAGGGCTGCTGCTATGCAGCAACTTTTAATTGCATGGGAAAGAGGTTGCCAGGGCTATAATCTAGTCACCAGGGTCCAATAGACCATTTTACAGTTGTCGGCTTAGTGACCTGGTTTCTGAATCTGAATGGCAGCGAGGCTGGAGTTGACCTTGTCTTGACACAGACCTTGCTGCTTTTATTGTGCAAATCAAGTTGTTCTTATGCTAACTAATTTGCATTTACATAAGAAAAGCGGAGGTCTGTATCAAAGCAAGGTCACCTCCAGCCTCGCTTGCACTCATAGCCAGGTAACTAAGCACAAAACTGTAAAATGGCCTCGTTCAATAGTGGGTTAACTTGACTCTGAACAAAACCATTAACCCTAGGTAGTGTTCACCCTGCTTTGAGTAACTGCTTCGAGAACTCATTACAAGCAAAACACAGGTTACTTTCAACAGTAAATTTAATCTTTAACTAATTTTAGGTTTAGGTATGAAAGTATGATGAACCAACAAAATAACTGGGAGGTGTGATAGTTGGCACTGGCTAAATGAAAACGAATCTAAATTGGTTTTAGGAGGTGATTTGAATAAAAGAAATGCATAAAATGTAAATGAACATAATAAGTCAAAGTTCAACAAAACTGAATCAACTTTACTTCAAGGCAAACATTTCAGCATCAACATGTGTAAAAACCAATATAATCCTAACAAAGATAACATTACAAGTATTCTAACAGAACCCTATATAAGTAAGTAATTTGCCATTAGAAATGGTGGTAGTGTTCCCAAATTCTAACCGTCCAATTGTATAAAATGAACAAAAAAACAACAACATGTAAACTGGAAGGTTATGTTAAGTAATGTCCATCTGCATTGCAGAAGCACTGGACAAATGATTTTTTGGGATTAAAAGTTCATAACCTCTGATTGTAACTGAAACTAATACTTTAAACATGATGATGGAAAGTGTACTAAACATTGGCAAGTTAAGATCTGCATTGTTTTTCTAATGCGTCACGCAACGACTGACTAAGTGAAAGAAGGGCTACTCGTAGTCTAAATCGCCATAAAAAACAACTGCCATATAAAAGCCAAATAAATTAACCATCACATCAACTCAACACGGCAACCGTACTGCGCTGAGAATTTCAAATGCTATTCGGTTTTCTGTGGCCTTTCCATGTGCTCGGCTTCTTTGACGTTTTCGCAGTCACGCTCCAACAGCCATTTGGAATTACATTTTGCACACCAAGAGTAGAAAATGCACATGTTACATGTGGCATTAAATTACAAGTGAAGTTTATTTCTACATTTTAAAATAGCTTTACGTAAGCATATTTAGGACCAAACGGAGTTGCCCTCGCAAAGTCTACATCACGTCAACAGTCGAATACCGAGCTAAAGCGGCCTGTGCATAACAAACGCTCCGAAATATAACTGAAGACTAATTTGTGACCAGAGCCAAAAAGATATGCGAGTCAAAAGTAAATATAAAAACGAGAATAAGAAAAAAAGTGCTCAGTCTGTACGGTCTGCACAGTCTGCACGGTCTGGTCTACAGTCTGCATGGTCTGCATTTGGGGTGACCCAGTTCGTGATGTCTTGCTTGTTTACTCGAACATTCAAATCACGAAATAAAATTTTCTTTTGTGAAACATTCAGGCAAAACTACGCGAAAGCTTTGTCAGAGCCTTTTAAAGCACTATAATAGTATGCGTTCGTAGTTAAGTTTTAGTTTTTAAGCTTAAAACAAACATTAATTTACAAAGTAAAAGCTCAACTAACCTTCGAGAAGAAGAGCACATGGCAAAAAAACGGCGTGCAAGGCATTGTGGTTGAATTTGTGGATACAGCGCAATGCATTGTGGTAGAAAAGTTTGAAGCTCGATTCCCTTGCCGATTATAACTGCTGACTTCGCTCAGTCGCTTCAGGCTCCTTCGCTGCGTCAGCAATAAAACATACTGAATCAGCCTTTGTTCTTGCAAGAGCATTTTTATTTTGAGCTCAGTTCTACAAATCTTTGAAATCCAATGTATTAAACTTTCCATCACCACCAAAAGAATCAACAGCTTCTACTTTGTCTAACAAAACTGGTGTCCGCATGGTCGATGCTTGTGTCGCCGTGAGGTATATGACTGTGTGTTACTGAACTAGAATGTAGCCCATGGCTTTAATGTGTTTGTCACCATTGTCTGGAGTTGCAGAAGCTGAGTTCCCACATGTGTTGATATCGTCAGTATAGCCTGCAGTACCAAACCCGATTCTGGAGTCACAGCTGTCGCAAGCGTTTTGCTCGTTCCCAACGAAACCAATTCTTGCTCTTGAAGCGCGAGAGTCAGTGCAAACAGCATTGAAACCTTCTTTGTTGCAGTTGCGTTGTAAGGACGCCTGGGACCCAATCAGAGTCTTCCACGTGTTACGGCCAAGTGAGGTGGCGCGGTAATGCCCGTCAGCAATCAGGGAGTACAGAGAGTTGGCGTGCACGTTGATGACAGTAAACTTGATCTGGTGGCCGATCTTCATACCGAGACAGATCTTGGAGAAAGGTGTGTTCCAATAGGTTGGTAGCTTGGTCTCCTGTGAATCAAGCCCAGTCTTCCCTCCTGGAAGATTAAACTCGTTCTTGTTGCTCCAGAGTTTGGAGTCGAAGTGAAAGGTGTTCTAGTTATCAATAAAAAAAAAAATACTTCATGAATAATTCTGGGGTCATGTAAAGAGCTTAAAAACCACACATCACTAACTTTCTGATGTTTACCAACTTAACAGTGTGTCTCAGTAAGAGCGGTCCGGTCGATTTTGCTTGAGTCACAGATTTAGCTCATCTCTTGTGTGTTGTAAGACATTCATGTACCTATACTAAAACCACAATCCGTTTGGTCGGATCTCTTTATTCGTCTGAGTTTTACGGAAATTAAATTTCACTCGAGCGAAGGCCTGTCGTGACACTTTTCAAGACTTAAATTTGAGACAACTTTGGAAGACAATTTACAAAAAACTACGGGGCTCAGCAAAAAACAAATACCACAGCCATGTATATTAACTCTATCTTATTCATTGAGGCGACTTTCGTGAACATCGCTTTTCGATAAAGCAAACAGGAAGACTTGAATGACACCATATCGGTTTGCTTAAGTCACACATGCCAAAACCGATCAAATTTAAGGTTAATTTTTGAAAAAGTGAGGCGTACTCAACTGATCCAACTAACATAGCTAGGAAGTAGGTGCCATAGAAAAGGTAACTACAGAAAAAAACTTTGCGGCCCGACCTTACCTAAAACTTTATAACTCCTTGAACTTACCTAATTTTCGGCAATCTCCAAGTTTGGCCGCCATTTTGAAGGACTTGTCAACGTGAAGCGTAGCAGATATAAATCGAGCAGGCAGATCTAAAACCGTCAGAAATACATACGAAAGCATTCGAATGAACTTTACGTTCAAGTAACAAGCGGCAAAATTTGAAATTGTTCGTTAAACTTACCATTCCTACATTCCCATGCGAACATTTCTTCCAACGATTCAAACACTACAACTAGTGTTCGAATTCCCCTCGTCGATTCCACCGTAATAATTAGTCTGTTCCACCTAAACCTCGACTCGAATGTGAAGTACGAATCAAATAACATAACCACTTTATCTTAGAGGCAACATGACGCTGGTATTTTGATTTTCTGGTCGACAAGAACTGTGATCAGGAAGCGATATTTACATCTTAAGCGTGACCGCTGACCAGCCGCTGAGTGAAAACAGTACGGCGCAGTGGCGAGGCGAGGGGTGTGGGGTGGGGGTGGTTGCAGGCAGATTATCAGAAGATTTTTGGAAACGTTCGAACATATGCATCGAAGTATCATAATTAGCTTTAGAACTCTCTGTCTTAATGCCAAGGACAGGCTTCGTCTTGCGGACAACTTTTGTTTTGCTTAGTGTTGTTTTTTTTTTCGTTCAAATACATTTCACCCACGAAGGGCTGTCATCAATTCATAGATTTACAAATAAATCTTTACCATGTAAACAAATGTGTTTTAAAATCGAGATAACCATTAAACGTGACCGCAGACCAGTCGCTGAGTGAAAATAGTACGGCGCGGCGTGGAGTGGGTGGGGGCTTATCGTAAGATATTGGAATACATGCTAGAGATGCTTTAGCACTCTCATACTAAACAGTGAAGGAATGTTTCGTCGTACAGACAACTAATTTTATTTTAATCTCATAACTTTTTTCCTTCAAATTATAACTGGTATTAATTAATTTAGTTATTAAATATTGTTAACCGGGGTACCCATATGACTTTTTTGCTTGTCATCAATGGTATAAAATAGGGTGTCTTTTCTTCCAGAAACGTTTATTTATGCCCCATTGCACGGTATGAACACCACACTTACAATTTTTCCGTTCCCAAGAATGCGTGCAAAATCATTGCTTTATACAAAGCTGACTGTAAAACACGATTTTCCGTCACAGAAACCAATGTCATCTACGTATGGTGTTAACAAAAATGGCAATGTACAATATCTAGCGTTTTCCACTTATAGGCCCAACATGCAATTTTCAAGTGAACTACGCTAGTTTCAGCTCATTCCTTGATTCCCTCTGACCTTTTATCACTAAGCCCAGTCCCTGTTCTTTTCATCTGCAATTATCCTGTACTTTTTTATTTCATGGGACAAGGACAAAGTAAGCCGATTTTTTTGGTGCACTACGTTTATTACAGTGTACATACAAATACATGCAAAAGGCCGGCTACGTAAGCTCCTTCCCTTGCTCCTAAATTTTTGGTTGCTTTCGCCCCATGCGTGTGCACAACTTCCTGTTGGCTTAAAGCAAATTTGAAAGACGGCTATGCAGGACACCTTTTCTTTTCTTTATTTTCAGTTACCCTCTACAATTTTTAATAAGTATGTAAAGATATAAAAAACACAAAGGTTTTTACAAGCAAACTGTTTTTATTTGTACACCAACCCAAACATATACATATATTTTGTTCTGGCAAAATGGTGGCTAAGAACGACTTAATATATACATACTTGGAAATAAAATGATGCTGTTTGGTTTCCCGTTAAAACATTATCTAAGAATGACGTGTGTCCGTTCAAATTGTGACAAAACAACGTCACAAAGTCAAGTGTAATTTTCATAACCAACTTACAATCTCTCTATTATAGACAGAAACAATTAAGTGCCACTGCTTGATGGTGAAAATATCCTTCCACCAAGCACTGTCATTCATGGGTCATTTCTTTTATTTCCGACATTAAAACAGCTTTGGAATCTCGAGATTTAAATAGGCAATTGCAGAAACGTGAGAGGACTGGGAAAGAGTATGGTTGGTTTTCCGTTTGTTTGAAAAACTAAGATATTCAAATGAAAGATCCACTAAATTTCAGAGTCTTAACCAAGAATAGAAGTATTTGGAGGAAGAAAATGGCAAAATGGTAGCTCTTCAAATTTCACCTAAAATAGAGAGTTCGTGTGGATTGGGTAGACAAGCCACAAAATTATAAGGATTTGTATGGAATTTTGCAACTTTTGCGAGGCTTCTATTTGAACAATTTTCTGCTGAGTGGTCAGTGGTCACGCTAGTGAGGTAAAAAATAATGGTTTTGTTTATAGTTTATGGTAATTTTTCTTGGACAATTCTGTCCAAGGGGGAAAGGTGCAATGAGGTTATCCCTATGTGAAGCACCAACCCATGAGACAAGGCCAGACCACAACACCGGGATCTACGTGCCCTACTCTTTTCGGTGAGTGTGTGGGTTCTTTAACGTCCCCTGCTGACTATGTAACACTGAAGATGCGAGAAGACTTGAAAGCCTAACCATTTGCAGATATAATTACAAAGGCAGCATATTCTCCTCAGTTATTTTAAGACCCTGAGTGTTGGTCCGGTCTGGGGTTCGAACCCTCGACCTCCCGCACGGCAGACTGGCGCTCTACCAACTGAGCTAACCAGGCAGCGGTTTGTGACTTTCACTCAATTGAAAAGACTAGAATCACTCTAAATGGTTGACCTGAATAAAGACTGCGAGCAGTTTCTCTTATTTCTCTTAAAGATAGTGAGGTCAAGTGTATCCTGTGAGGCTAGGGAAGCCGCAAGACGCAAGTCTCGCCGTGTCACGCGTCTCTGCCGCCTCACGCTCTCGGGGCTGGGCAAAGAAAAGACACGTTACTACTGACGCGATACAAGAGGTTTAACGGTTGTCTCAATAATCTGAACACGTTTGTTTACATGGTAAAGATTTATTTATAAATCTATGAATTGATGCCAGCCCTTCATGGGGATGAAATGTATTTAAACGAAAAAAACAACACTAAGCAAAACAGAGGGTTGTCTGCAAGACGAAGCCTGTCTTGGCATTAAGACAGAGAGTTCTAAAGCTAATTATGATACTTCGATGCATATGTTCGAACGTTTCCAAAAATCTTCTGATAATCTGCCTGCAACCACCCCCACCCCACACCCCTCGCCTCGCCACTGCGCCGTACTGTTTTCACTCAGCGGCTGGTCAACGGTCACGCTTAAGATGTAAATATCGCTTCCTGATCACAGTTCTTGTCGACCAGAAAATCAAAATACCAGCGTCATGTTGCCTCTAAGATAAAGTGGTTATGTTATTTGATTCGTACTTCACATTCGAGTCGAGGTTTAGGTGGAACAGACTAATTATTACGGTGGAATCGACGAGGGGAATTCGAACACTAGTTGTAGTGTTTGAATCGTTGGAAGAAATGTTCGTATGGGAATGTAGGAATGGTAAGTTTAACGAACAATTTCAAATTTTGCTGCTTGTTAATTGAACGTTAAGTTCATTCGAATGCTTTCGTATGTATTTCTGACGGTTTTAGATCTGCCTGCTCGATTTATATCTGCTACGCTTCACGTTGACAAGTCCTTCAAAATGGCGGCCAAACTTGGAGATTGCCGAAAATTAGGTAAGTTCAAGGAGTTATAAAGTTTTAGGTAAGGTCGGGCCGCAAAGTTTTTTTCTGTAGTAACCTTTTCTATGGCACCTACTTCCTAGCTATGTTAGTTGGATCAGTTGAGTACGCCCCACTTTTTCAAAAATTAACCTTAAATTTGATCGGTTTTGGCATGTGTGACTTTAGCAAACCGATATGGTGTCATTCAAGTCTTCCTGTTTGCTTTATCGAAAAGCGATGTTCACGAAAGTCGCCTCAATGAATAAGATAGAGTTGATATACATGGCTGTGGTATTTGTTTTTTGCTAAGCCCCGTAGTTTTTTGTAAATTGTCTTCCAAAGTTGTCTCAAATTTAAGTCTTGAAAAGTGTCACGACAGGCCTTCGCTCGAGTGAAATTTAATTTCCGTAAAACTCAGACGAATAAAGAGATCCGACCAAACGGATTGTGGTTTTAGTATAGGTACATGAATGTCTTACCACACACAAGAGATGAGCTAAATCTGTGACTCAAGCAAAATCGACCGGACCGCTCTTACAGAGACACACTCTTAAAATTTGTCCACTTTTTAGACAGCAGTCATAATTGTATTGTAACATGACACACTGGAATAGTATTCCATCGAACATTATGCATGCATCTCCATTGAGCAGTTTTAATTGAGTCCTATCGTTTGGATCATTTGGGTCAATTTTAAATCGGGTTAAATTCGTAAGTGACAAGTATGCAAGGTTACCTTTGGACCCCATTAAAATTTTGTTCTAAAACTTTTAGTGTCAATTTTAGTATGCAATTTAATTAGGTTAGTTTTTGGCCGCATTTGAAATTAATTTACCTATTAAGTTTAAGAATGTTTAATATTAAAGACTATTATTTGTGTGATAATTTAGTTTCCCCTAATTACTCCAGTCCTGCACTTTTTGCATTTTCTGTAAGTTGTTTACTTGTACTAAAAAGGACAGAGTATTACTAAACTTAAACTAAACTTACCTGTAATAGTGTTCAACTGTTTACCGGTTTTCGTATATCTTATTTTTACCTCCAACTGGCATAGTTTGGTCATAGGATCAAATCTTCAACAATTTAAATCACTTGATGTATTCTAATCACTTTTGCACTAAGCATCCATTCACAAGTTTAGAGAGAAATTTGTCTTTTGTTACTCGTTCTTTCTCTTTGATCTGCGCTTTTTGACTGGATGGGAAGGCGTGTTCTTCCTAAGAAATCTAGCCGCGCTTCTTCTTTAAGAGAAGTAACCACGTAAAGGCTCTATTATGGCCCCAACCCCTCTCAATAAACCCCCTTCTCTAATCAGCTCTCAGCTCTCCGCCTCTCCCCAACCCTCCCTCTGAAATTGAAATTTGATAATAGCCTCCCTGTCTAATAGGCTCCTTTCCTTTCCATGCATGTAAACAAATAAAAAATAATAAAAAACAAACCAAAACAAAACCACGCCTTTATCCACAGTTAGTTAAAATCGTATATAAACTTTTGTCCGGGTCTTAGCCTGTTCCTGTACGTTTCGGTATTTGTAAAACAACGAAAAGCAAGACCAATAATCTGTCGCGTTTAAGATTTCAGTTAGAGCAGGTGATTTGTCAGTGTTAATTTATAGCTGTTTTAAACAACATTTACTTCAGGATAACTTGGTTCAGTTTTAAGATAAGCCTCCCCTCTCAGTTAAGACCCCTGTTTACGAGAGGTTGAAATAAATACGTCCCTCCAGTGGGGAGGAGGGGGATTGGGGGGGGGGGGGGGGGCGTTGTTGAACTATCTTACCTTTGTCCCATCTGTCTTCATGACCAAGGTCCATCCACCTCCTCCACAAGCTCCAAGATCAACACTGGTCATGTGGCAATACACAGGAATCTTCACAGACCCTACTTTCAGTATGTACGCTTTGTTTTCGCTGCCCCTGATTAAAATAGGCCAATTCTAATAAATTAAAATTCTAACTTGGCTCCAAGGCTTAGGGTAATAGAACATAATTAATTTGTTTTGTTTTATTCCCTCAGGATCGGAGCCAAGTTAGAATTTTAATATACCAGAATTGGCTATTGCAAGCACTAGACAATTTAAGCCGAGTTGATAACTTTATTGATATACAGTAAAAGTTCCTTCAGCACATTTAAAACTATAATATTGAAGTCTATCTAACTGAACTAACTAATAATTAAAATTTAACAAATAAAGAAGCCTCGACTGTGCTCTATCATGTTGTAAAGCACGCAGGAAGTAGCCTGTTCCAGGCTCTATAATAAAAAATGGGGGTCACCGAGCTCGTTTTTCGAGTTATAAGCGCTTAAACCTTAAATTATGGGTGTATTTAGCACGTCATATTGTTCCTATGACAACCTATTGTGCCACAAAAATAACCGCAACTTGTTCACCGATGATTGGGCAGTTTGTTGATACCATGATTGTGGCATTAACCGATAAAGAGTGGTTATAATGACCCATCAAACTTGAAGTCTTTGAAAGTACCTTAATCCGGATCTCACGATCAAGGCAGATAAAGGTTTCTACGGTCCTGAGGAATTAGTCAGTGGTGATCACTTGAGTATAGCACAGACGCCCCTCTTAGTTGTTTTTTTAGGATTAGAGCTTTCGTCTCAATTTAAAAATATCTGCAGTTTTTTTCGTTTCGAGTTAATTCATTTGCACACACAGAGGTAACCCTTGGTAGGTGGCAGACTTATTTTATTTTACTTTATTTGCATCCACTGGGTATTCCCAAACGTCGAGAGTGTTTGTTAAAGACACAGGCTGGAAGTAGTTAATCTACCAATATTAATAAGTTTGCGCGTACAATTTCTTGTCAAAAAGTTCCTTGCAAGTCGAGGCTGCAATAAAAGAAAAACGATTTATGTTGGCGACATGAAATCAAGTTAAATCGTCGATTCTTTGGCGCACAACTAACCCTGATGGCCATGAAAGGCAGCCGGAATTTGTGAAATTAACTGGAGAACTGTGAATTTAGCAATCAGTAACTTAGGATAATGTTTGATCTTCAGTTTTTTTTAAAATTTATTTTAGGTTTGACGATCCCAGTAGGAAAAGTCTTACGGCAATAGAAGACGCGGTGTATTTTAATCTCCTTCTTGGTGGGTGAACACTACTTTGTTTGAAGACTAGGCTCTCACGTTGCTTTCCAAAAGAGCCTATACGGCAAACAGACCGAAACTAAAATGTCCAACCTCGTCCGCTGCAACGCAAAGTGGTGAAATAAACATCTCATCGTTTCTCACCTGGACTGATAGGGGGCGCGTTGCCTTGTAACAGTTTCAGTATCGCTTCTAGCTTCTCGTCCAGTTTTTTGATGGCTTCGTGAGTTTTAGGGTCTTCACCGGCATAGTGATTACACAAGAAGGTTTGACCGCCAGCTTTAGCAGAATCTACTGGCGTGGTGTTTGTTACTTTCGTACCATCCACGGTGAGTATCGCGATAATAAATGAAAGTGCGGTTAGAAAGGGTCGCATGGCTTGAGTGGAAATCTCTGTAAACTGTATACGGAAGGGGCAAAAATGTTTCTGCTTATTCCACTGTTTTCTGTTTTTGTTTGTGTTACGTCCGAGACTGGGAAATTTTTCCTGTTCGAAATTTTAAATATTAAAATGACTCTGCACAATTGTGTGTAACGCAACAAGTGTCAATCATCCATTTACTAGTCTATATAAGAAATAAGCGCGATACGGAACAGCAAGCACGGGCTCAGACGGCTGTGAACGGTGTTATAACCAAACAGGTAATAAGGTATGTACGCATACAGGGTGATTTAAAGGCAGCAAAGACTTACTTGCTTCCATAAAATTTCACATTGTAAAGCAGCACGCTTCAAATGTTATAGAAAAGACACAAAAGAGAACAAAAGGCATTTCGATACATTTAAGGTTACCGTATACCGGTAGATTGGCAATGTACTTTACGTTTAGATTTTCGAGTAAAAGTAATATAATGGTCTTGATCATCATCGTCCTCATTACACCTCAGGGGGGGTGTATAAGGCCGCATGTCAACTCTTTCCACTTTGCACGGTCTTTCGCCACTTGTTCAACCTGTATCCAGGAGTTAAAGCCAAGTCTCCGCCATTCGCTCTCTACCGTTCGACGCCAAGTTGTCTTGGGCCTACCTCTTCTTCTTCTACCTTCAGGGCTCCATGTTAAAGACACCTTAGCGTGATTTATATTCTCAAGCCTCAGCAAATCTTGAATAAAATCTTGCTCTAATGATCCTTTCATTAATGGGAGCCCATTCCATTAGGCACTCCTGTGCCTCTTGGGATTGGCTAATGACACCTTCCAACCACGCGCTTCCAATTGGCTTTCACTCGTGGCCATCATATGTGAAACTTCCTCAGGAGTTTCACATGTCACAGTATCCATACCCCGCATAGCTTCTGTTATCGACATCGCGGTTTCCGTAATCGTAAAATTTTTTAGGGGAGTGGGTGATTAGCCCACAGCCCAACCTCATAACCCGGAGGACGGGGAGACTGCTTTTAGTCTGGACTCTCACCATCGACCTTTCTGGCATGGGTGGCCCTACCAGGAGAACTAAATCTCCCGCCAGCATAGCTCTCAGGTTCACTGAGACTCACAAGCCTGTTCACCACGACAAGGTAGCAATCTCAACTGAACAGGATAATGGTCTTGAAGTAATCTCTAATTTCTGAAAAAAAAAAGACAATAGAAGAAAAATAAATATTGGGGAGAACTGGCAGTTTTACGTTAAGGCCGGAAGTAAAAGTTTTTTTCTTTTAACATATATGCAATCAACCAACACGACTTTCGTGGGAATATTACCTAAAGCGAAGATATTTGTTTACAAACATGTTTTTGTTATTTAAATGTTGAAAACGTTAAACAAAAGGACTCTTTGTTTCACCAGCCAATAGCTCTCTGGTTGGCATATTAATAACAATAGGTGAAGTCACTGATATCTTTGCTGTATGGATACCACAAATTGTATGGCTTCTCCGTTGATCAGCATTGTTAATCCAAGCATATTTAGTATAGGGTTTAATTCCATTAAGTCATAAGTAAACATGGACCACGGAAAATTCTGTGGACTCGAAAAAGCGAAAACAGCGAAGAAGGAATGATAATTATACATCAATTAGTGAAGAAGCGAAAGTTGGCCTCGCGGATAAAGCCAGACGCTCTACAAATATCAAGTCAAGAGAAGAGAAAGGTTCTGTAAAAGTTTGTGAACTTGACACCGATAACAGCGATCGATATTCACAGTAACTCTTCTGTGGCAAGTGTCCGGTACGGTACCGATGATTCATCGGACTCATTGAGATCCATTGGCTGTTCCGAAATTCAACAGGGAACTAGAGCGAGTTTTAAATTTTAACTAATCGATAAACTGACACCACCACATAAAAGATCATGGTGAGATTGGTCAGTTAAACCAAGTATGATGCTTTTAGAGTGAACAGAGACCAAGTTATTAACCTTGAAATACGGTTCAAAATCCATACAAACGTCTCTAATTTGGCAAAACGTCCCCCACCAAAACCATACAAACTCTTAAAATTTTTTATCAGTTTTGTGACAGCTGTAAAATCCTGTCATATACCTACTATTTGAAAGAGGCTGAGACGAAATTCACTATGTTTGCCCATTTTAAAGAGTATCACGGAAATCATAAAAATTTTAAGAGCTTTATTGCTCCCGCAGGGTTTTTTCCCAGAGGCCAAAACCCGAGGAGGCATCATTGTGGTCCGTGCGTAAATAGAAGTACTTACAGTATGGATATACAGTCGATATTACCAGACGAAATCTCGAGTTGGCTAAAATGCGACCGCCAACAGTCTCGGGAGGTGTGACATTTTCGCCCGCTAAAGGTGTCGGGAGTTGATGACGAGTTATCCGCGTGTAATTTGCAGAGTTTGACAGCTCTGTTTTTTGCCAGTTTTTTTTTTCTCCGGTTTGCTCTGGAGGGATAAAGTTTGAAATACTCCTTTGGCATCTCGTTTATTTGGATGGCTTATTTTTGAGTAATCGTACGTAGCGTAGAGCCCATGTGACGACTGGGTGACTGGCAGGGATCCAAATGTTGCGGCGTTTTCGTTGAGGACAAAAAGCTTGACTTAATTTGCATATATGGCGACTGTAACGCGATACTTCTGTTTACATCTCACTTCTGTCACTTCTGTTCTGCTTTCGAGATGCGTTTGCTCGTACACTCTTTCCTTTTATAAGAATGTCGTTTTTCCGGCCCAGGCTGAATATTCTTATTTTTCTGCCGATTTTTGGCTGAAAATATTTTGTATCATTCCTACATTATAGCTTTCGTAATAGCTTATGGCATTTCCGTTTTAGAATTTTTTGGGTATCATTTACAAGTGTTTGGTATCTGGATCTGTATCGCGTTACATTGTGCATGTGCTCCACTGCTTTTCGTTGCAGTCAGCTAGCTAGGCCAAGATGTCACGCCAAACAACACTAAGCCGAAATATAGCGTGATGGAAACGAAAGAACCCGATTTTGTTTCAACTATGTCAAGGACAATTGAGTGTCATCACTTAAAACTGTAATCATAAAACTGTATTGTATTTATTCTTAAAATACGCTTAAAATTTTGCAAATTTCAGCCTAGATATTGTTATAAAATATATACTTCTATGAAAAAGAGTTTACACCAAGACAATTGGTTTGTTTCAGTATCAGACTAGAACAATAGAGTGGTTGGATATTTTTTTCCAGAATGCACTTCGCGAGGGTATTATGTAAAGAACTGATATCATGTGATAGAATGAGTTAAACAGAATGTGTTGGTTTGGTTAACTTAGTTGATTCTTTGGATCATATTTATGATAATGTGCTGTAAGTTTCTTGAACAGTATGAGTGGCATAGTTTACAAAAAAAATATAAAATTTTAGTTCATACAATAACGTTCAATATTATTGTTTCCAATCAGTAGAAATAAAAGGAAGGGGGGGGGGGGGCAGCTTTAGTGATAACTATTACTAGTATATGATTTTTGGGGGACGCTTTCTCAAAATTAGAGACGTTTGTATGGATTTTGAGCCATTTTTAAGGTCCATAACTTTGTCTCTGTTCACCCTAAAAACATCATTCTTACTCAAGTGACCAATCTCAACATGATCTTTCATGTGATGGTGTCAGTTTATCTGGGTGTTTACACGAGTCCGTACAAATATGGAACCGTGCCGGTCAAAAAGTCAACCTGCTTTTTTCAGGTCCCAAACTTTCACACTTATAAGGCCCCGTTTACACGGGTCCGGACAAATCTTTGCACGGACAAAAACTTGCACGGTTGCACCTTGCGTTTACACGGGACCGGCAGAACTGGACTAATTTTTGAACGGCTAAGTGTGCAAGTTTGGGACCTGAAAAAAGCAGGTCCACTTTTTGACCGGCACGGTTCCATATTTGTACGGACTCGTGTAAACACCCGAACCGTGCAACTTTTTGCTCAGATAGCGCGGTTATGGCCTGGAATCAAATACAGCAACAGGTCTAAACTTTGCACGGATCCGTGTAAACACCACTGCAACAGAATTTGCACGGATCCATGTAAACAGGCGGTCCAGGAACAAAATTCGTTCGTGCAAAAATTTGTCCGGACCCGTGTAAACGGGGCCTAAGGTTGCAAGTTTGGGACCTGAAAAAAGCAGGTCCACTTTTTGACCGGCACGGTTCCATATTTGTACGGACTCGTGTAAACACCCGAACCGTGCAACTTTTTGCTCAGATAGCGCGGTTATGGCCTGGAATCAAATACCGCGACTGGTCTAAACTTTGCACGGATCCGTGTAAACACCACTGCAACAGAATTTGCACAGATCCATGTAAACAGGCGGTCCAGGAACAAAATTCGTCCGTGCAAAAATTTGTCCGGACCCGTGTAAACGGGGTCTTAGCCGTTCAAAAATTAGTCCAGTTCCGCCGGTCCCGTGTAAACGCAAGGTGGAACCGTGCAAGTTTTTGTCCGTGCAAAGATTTGTCCGGACCCGTGTAAACGGGGCCTTAGCAACACTCTTTCTAGTCTTGTTTTTTTTCAAAGAAAAGTTCTCTAAAAATACGTCCTTGACGCTTTTGTTAAAGCTAGGCTAGTGTGCAGCACCGTTTAAAATTCGTAATATTAAAACTTATTTAAACTGCTACTATGACCTGACGACCCCAAAAACAATACTAACTTCTTACTAACCGAGCGCGAGGGCCGTACCGGGGAATATTGGCCCGAGGTCGTGGCAGTACGTACAAAAACGACCGAGGGCCAATATTCCCCAGTACGGCTCGAGCTAGCTAGGTTAGTGAGTAGTTTATTATAAGGCACTAGTGCTTGATTGTTTTAAGTTAACACGCACTTCCGGTCACTTGAATTCAAATGGCTTCCTCCGTGTGTTTTTGATGACGCGAGCAACTCAAAAAGAACAAGCTACCACGAGTTTGAAAACAAATTCAATGAACGTAAACCATGCTGAGTATAAACAAGGCTTCAAGAACGATTTGTAACGGAATTTGTCACAAGTCTCAACAGCTCCAGTTTGCTGAAATTCGGAAAATGGTTTCTGTCGATCCTGCATGGAATATTTTAACTTGCGCATCACAAAACAAGGATGAAGAAATGTCGAAGTTGGTTGCTGTGAAATCATTCAAACATATACACAGCTAATGAAGAGGCAGTCTAATGCACTTATCAATTGAAATCCCGACCCCCCCCCCCCCCCCCACCCCGGGCCAAGGTGGGGATTTGACTTGACACAATTTCAAATCTTAACAAACCCCCACCCTTCTGGGGCATATTGACTGGTAAAACCCCCACCTTGGTGGGAAAACCTATGTTGTTCCCTGACTGACTATCAACATTTAGTTCAAATTCTCTACTTCTTTAGTGTACAAATTTAACTAGAGCCAAATACGATAACAGACCAGAACATAAGTATAATACAGGTATGTCAAGGATACCTGTACATGTATGCATCACGGAGCCAAACAACTGCACGAAATCCAGCGAGCCGCGAGCGACACCAGTGACCACGTGAAGAAATTGCCGTGTGGAGACTAGGCACGAGTAAAATCCCCACCTCGCTCCCCGACCTCGATGAATGTGTAAATGCAAATGCTGAGAAATCCCCCACCCCCACGGGCAAACCGTGCCTTCAAATGCCATAAAAATCCCCCACATTCCACCACCTTGGCCCGGGGTGGGGGGGGGGGGGGTCGGGATTTCAATTGATAAGTGCATAAGAGTCAATCCTCAGTCTCTCTCGATAACAGTTCGACCCTTCTTTTCATTCTCAATCTGGACAATTCTGCGCTGAAAATTGGAAATTGTTGCGGCTTGTACTCTCGTCTGTGTTTCCTGCATTTGTTCATAAAGAATATTTCATGATCAGTGGACAGGAAATTGTCAAGCTCCTTCGCAGGTAGGATTTTAACTCTCTCATTTGACATACCGTTACCTTACAATTAGTGGAGAAGAGTTTTCAGATCAGTAGCCATCTCATTATGTGTGTTAGCACATTTTTGCTTCTTTATAAAATCGTCAATGGCCTCCCGATTTTCGCCAATGCCTTTTTCAGTCTCTACATTACACGTTTCCAGATCTTCCGGATAATAAAATTCGCTTCGTGAAAACTGATCTGTCTTCCTCGTTCTTATCGTAAGCTCTGTAGAATATCAATCTTTTAGGTAGGTTCTCTAGGAAGAATGAGAGTATTTACACGTTTTCTTTTCGTGGTTTTGGCTGCAAATTTTGAATTTGCCGGCTTTCGAAAACAGAAAAAATACACAGCTTATGACCGTTCCATGGAAACGGTCCGTATGGCGAGATCCCGACCAAGAAAGAACCAATCAGAACGCACTAAAGATTGTTACCTTCATGGATATGATTGTATAATAATGCAATTGATTGTGCGTTCTCATGCAAATTGTGTTATTGAAAGTCTTTTGTTGAAAAGTGTAAATGATTGTCGTTTTGTGACAACGAATTTCATTTTGACCAAAATGAAAATACATTTACAGTCAATGAATGTCAAAGGATGGTATTGTTTATCTTTTGATGATTTTGAATGTTAACATAAACGCAAATGTCATTCTTGAACGTTCCTTACGCGCAAATGAAGGTCATATTGGTGTTATTGAGAGTATATTGACTTAAATGAAACAAATTTTGACCCAAATGAATGTTTATTTTCTGTAAATGAAGAGCAAAAGATGTAATAATTCTTTTTTTTTCTTTGGATTTCAAAACTAAGTTAACTAAACACTAACTAACCCAAGTTTTAAGTTTTGATTTTAAAAAGGCACCTGTTTATTTAACTGGAATATTCTTACTTATTTGCCCGCCATTAATAACTTTAAAATCTTGAGAGAGCTGGGTCGAGAAGAAAATGACGTCAACGACTCACTAGTTTAAGAATGCAATGCGTGTGTACGCGGCTGAATTAATATGCAGTACGGGAGTTTTGGGCTTTCAGACTTTATCCCGTTATTTGCATGTATAATAAATTGGTTTGCACGCTAAAATTTTAAGCTAGTGAGTCGTTGACGTTATCATATCCTCGATCCAACCCTCTAAGGTCCAATCGATCGGTTTTGAACGTGAGTTAATGGCGGACCGCGAAATCCAAAAATTACACTCAAAAGAAACAGCCTTTGGATAAAACTCAAAGCTCAAAACTTTGCCAGTTAAGTGTTAAGCGAACACGCTTTCAAAATCTGAAGGAAAAAAAAGGAAATGATTTCTTTTTCTTTTTTTTTTATCATAGTGGCAATTTAAACTTCGTCTCAATTGCGCAGGCTTCGTTTTTAGGGAATTTTTGATACAACATAACTGCCCGGACGTATGTCTAAAGACTAAAAACTTATACCTTTTAAAAAAAACACGTGTATGAGAGTGTCTAACAGTTCATAATATTTCAACAAGGATTCCAATATTCGGGGCTATTGGGGGCTACAGGTTTTGCGCGGTCATTGAAACGGGAAGTTACGTCTAAGGGTCTAGGCCTGAAGAAAGTGAGAGATAAAGAAAGTCGGTAACGAGAAAGGCTGTGGAGATGGAAGGAATCGATTATCTTTTGGTTGTCGTTTTCTTTTTCACAAAGGCGGAAAAAAAAAAAAAAAATATATATATATATATATATATATATATATATATATAATATATATATATATATATATATATATATATATATATATATATATATATATGTCTGGATTTATGAAAACGGTGCTAAAGAGCCCAACCCCTAAAACCCTTATTTCACCTGGATTTCTCTAAACTCTAAGGCCTCTTTCAAGCCATTTAAACGGGCAAAGAATAGAGCCAGGACGGCAATGAAAGGAAGATAAACGGGCTAAAAGAAGGAAAAAAGGACTGACTTTCCTTTTAATTTTTATATCGTCCACTTTGGAGATAGTTTCTGGCGAGGAAAAACCGCTCACTTAGTCACCTGATATCAGTTTCACCTCGATTTCACTAAACTTTAAGGCCGCTTTCAAGCCATGTAAACGGGCGAAGAATAGAGACAGGACGGCAATGAAAGGAAGATAAACGGCTAAAAGAAGGAAAAAAGGACTGACTTTCCTTTTAAGGTATCAGTATAACCCATTTGACCATCAGCGCGCGGTACGCTCTAGCGCTTGTGATTTTAACCAAAACCCATATAAACCGTATATTTATTGGAAGCTTAATAACTAAAGATTATGACCTGATCTGTTTAAAACGGTAAAAGTTTACCGTGTTTCGAAAATGTGAATATGTTTACAAAGTTTCACGAACCCATAAATCAAGCTCCACTCCCGCTAAATTTAGGCCGAAGAAAACGATTAACATGGCATCCGTTTCTTCACACATTGACCTCAAAAACCGTGTCTCAGATTTTTGGCACACCCGTTTGTTATTTTTTTAGACGAGGATAAAGTTAGAAGAGAGAAAAAAATCGAACTGCCCGCGAAAAAACGGCATAACTTTTTAATGAGGTGAATAATCAACATTCGCAGACACGGTTTTGTTGGCGAATGTTCTGACAACATTGTCTCCGAATTTCAGCCAATTTGGTCCAGGGGCTGCCGACTTGGAACTCAAAATGTACGTACAACTCGCCAATTTTTTACTTTCGAGAAACAGAGAAAAAATAAAATTCGGCGGCATCCAAGGGCGAAGAGATTATCACAGCAAGGGAGATACCGCAGAGGGATCAGCTTTCTATATAACAATAGGACTGTGACAGTTAACATGGAACAG
>JAHPZR010056060.1:0-12500 GCA_019787425.1 Platygyra sinensis | reverse complement strand
TCCTCTGTAATCCCTTGAAAACCCCTGTAATCCATTGTAATTCCTTGTATAGACTTGTATACCTCTGTAATCTCTTGTATACCCCTGTATACCCTGTGATCTTATGTGTCCTTTAAAAAAACCCTGTAATCCCTTGCATACCCTTGTATACCCCTGTAATCCTCTTGTATATTCTTGTACACCCATATAATCCCTTTTATACCCCTGTAATCCATTGCATACCCCTGTAATCCCATGTTAACCCTTGTACACCCACCCTTGTAAACCCTTGCATACCCCTGTTATCCCTTGTATACCCCTGTAATCCCATGTAATCCCATGTAACCTTTTTTATACTCCTGTAAACCCCTGTATACCCCTGTTATCCCTTGAAATCCCCTGTAATACCTTGTATACCCATGTAATCCCCTGCAATCCCTTGTAAACCCTATGTCAGTACCCTTGTAATCCCCTGTAAACCCTTGATACAGGAGACTACAGGGGAATACAAGAGAATACAGGAGAATACAAAAGAATACAGGAGAATACAGGGGAATAGAGGAATACAGAGGAATAAAGGGGAAAGCAGGAGAATACAGGGGAATCCAAGAAATGACAGGGGAATATTAGGGAATTATGGAGAAGCTCTGGATACACTTTAATAACCTTACTTAATGTACATAACCCCTTTTGTGCGGACCGCCGTGGAAACAGCATCACATCGATACCCTCTTCCAGTGAACTACACGGGGTGATTCCTTTAAGATTTAAGCCCTCAAAGCTTGATTTTCTCCTTGATACCAGGACTTATCTGATTCTTGAAGAAATCCAGTTCTGAAACGATGTTTCGATAGGGTATTTAAGCCCAAAATGTGGCCATGGAGTCGAGCTTTGTTCGCTTCTAAGAAACTCGATGTAGCCGTGCTTAAGTTTCGAAGGCAAAACCTACCAATTTACTGGAACTGCTTGTGACTGATTCAGCAACGTGAAGGTTTGGAAAGTGACTGAAGTTAGAAATAACGCCAAGATTCGAAGTAGGTAAGCTGTAGTTATAGAAAAGTCTACTCGGATAAGTCGATTTCGATATAGGCTAGAATGTCGGAAATGCTCTTACATGTGCTGATACAAACGGCCATAACTTTTGAAATACTGAAATCGTACAGGGGTTTTTGCATATTTTTGCCGATAAAGGACTACACTTTGCAGCTGTGTAAACTAGAGGTTTCAGCTAGGTCCCAAATTTTAAAAATTAGCTTCTAAATGAAGGCCATTTTCAGTCATCGTTCGATGGCGAATAATAGTGTTCAGTAATATGCTTGATTTCGTCTTGCCACTTAAAGTGAGACAAAATTGGTTAGTATCTCGGAAAACTAGAAAGATTTATGAGCAAAATGATATAAGACTCAATACAAGCTGAACTGCTGTGACTGATTCAGCAACGTGAAGGTTTGGAAAGTGACTGAAGTTAGAAATAACGCCAAGATTCGAAGCAGGTAAGCTGTAGTTATAAAAAAAGTCTGCTCGGATAAGTCGATTTTGATATAGGCTGGAATGTCGGAAATGCTCGTACATGTGCTGATACAAACGGCCATAACTTTTGAAATACTGAAATCGTACAGGGGGTTTTGCATATTTTTGCCGATAAAGGACTACACTTTGCAGCTGTGTAAACTAGAGGTTTCAGCTAGGTCCCAAATTTCAAAAATTAGCTTGTAAATGAAGGCCATTTTCAGCCATCGTTCGATGGCGAATAATAGTGTTCAGTAATATGCTTGATTTCGTCTTGCCACTTAAAGTGAGACAAAATTGGTTAGTATCTCGGAAAACTAGAAAGATTTATAAGCAAAATGATATAAGACTCAATACAAGATGTTGCAAATAAAATATTTTACGGCGTCACGAAAAATGCCAATTTTATGCTTTTGGAGACGGCGCGACGGGCCCTGACGAGGCGAAATATTAAATGGCTCCTGACGCGACTAGAAAATCATTTCGAATCAAAAGAAATCTTGTTTTATTCTAACTTTGGTAAAGTCTTCCAGTTGCCAGAGTTTCAGGCAAAATTATTTTTCAAGCGAAATTGAGTGGGTGGTTCTTAGAGAGACAGCCTCTTAAATTTAATTGTATCGGTTGCATTTGATCGGATAAATTCAAGTTTGCCGTTGACGACAAACAAGAAATGCTTTGTATGAAGAAGCAGTAGTAAATAAAAACAAAAACAAAATCGACCAAAACTTAGCTACGCAGATATTTGGAGTGAGCTACTGAGAGGAAAAATCCGAAAGGCTGCATTGAAAATCTCTCGCTCGAGCATCTTGAAGAGGTTCTCGGAGATTTCTACACCGAATTAAAGTAGTTAAAGAAGAAAGACGGCAGCTGCCAGCCAGAGTCGGGATCGGCTTGTCGATTAAACACAACTTGGTACTTAGTGACTCAACATTTTGGTTTAAGGGGAAGGCAAGAAGACTACAACTCGCGCAATGAACGCTTCAAGTCTGCAAAGAATGAAAATGGCCGCGACTATATGTCATGTTTGCCGAGTCAAGCCCTACGAAGATGAGAATATCTAATTCAAGGAAGGATGGTCGTTCCAAGAATGGAGGCGACTAGTAACAAAAATGTCCAGCTGGCGTTTCTGAAGAATTCATGAGCCGCGGACCAAGCAAAGCAATTTAAGTCCATGGTTTGAAAATCTTAAAAACTTACAAACTTCGTTGACGAACACACCGGTCACTTTGAACTAGTCTTCCCATTTCAACTTCACTTTTCTTTGCACAGTTATCCTCAGTTTTCCCGAATGAACTCGTCCTTGTATCTTTAGCTCCATGTCATAGTTTAAATTGAGGCTGTAAACTTTTCTTAAAACGATTTCACGCAAGTTTTGTCAATAAATACAGGGGCACCCAACGAAACATTTTCACAAAATGTAACAAACAACCCATAAAAATGATAAGTAAACGCTTTTAAGATCTTTTTAACAATTTTTTTCTCTTGCTGGGAAAAAAATATCTGTTCCGCACTCCCAGCAGGATGGTAAGAAAAGTTCCACTTCCCAGCCACGTTGGTAGGGAAATTCCCAGCCAGCTGACTGTCTGCCGATTTTTTCCCAGCCAGCAATTGAAAAAGACATTAATTAGTCAAAAATGCATGCTTGTCCCGTATTCGTTTAGTTTTGGCCTTATTTTGCTTCTGCATATGAGAAAATGCCCTAACAATTCTAATAATAATATTTTCAAAACTTCTCCAACAAATGGTGGGAGTCATGGTGTTGCTTGGCTGTTAGGCAAAAAGGTTAATGGACTAAACTAATTTATGAGTTAAACAATTAGACATTTACCTTTCACTGCCAAGCATTTATTAGCTAGGTCGTGTAATTCTGACATACAGTGAACAGCGAGTGAGCAAAAAGCAGGTACAATGATCTCGTACCATAAAGATCACATACAATTTTTACTTCACTCTACCCTTTCCAAGTTCATTTCAGTTCCATAGATATGTCCTCTCCATAATCACCTGCAAAATTAATTAACAGGGAAAAAGAACTTAGAGACAAATAGTATGATTGATACAATGGCATTTTCAGATGAAGTTATGGCCTCTTCAAATTAAAGCTATTAATAATTTGTAAAAACTTAAGGAACACATATATGGCTATTTCTTGAACTCAAACCCTTTGCAACACATGTCATCAGTTTATTACTTCTTTGTCAAACAAAAGTTGCTGAGGTAGTAACATCCATTTCTTATCATGGTGCAAAATGGGACCAAGTTAGGCATCAGGTATAGTTATGTAAACAACAGCCACAAATGCCTGACTGTTGAAAAGTGCCCCAAATAAATAGACTTCTCATTACCATTAATTAATTACAAACTAAAATTGTTACCATGGCTCTACAAATTGTTGAACATCTTCATCTCAGTGACTTGAATATGCAGACATTCACATTTTAAGGCGAGTGCAAATTTAAGAGTTGTCACATAGAAAAACAAAGAACTCAACTGCGTGGACGAGAGAGGGTCAAAAGAATGAACAAACAATGAATGCTCATCGTCACAAGCCTAACTCAACCTAGTGGAAGAGAGAGGGTCACAAGAATGAACAAGCAATGGATGCTCATCGTCACAAGCCTGACTCAACCTGCTGGAAGAGAGAGGGTCACAAGAATGAACAAGCAATGGATGCTCATCGTCACAAGCCTAACTCAACCTGCTGGAAGAGAGAGGGTCACAAGAATGAACAAGCAATGAATGCTCATCATCACAAGCCTAACTCAACCTAGTGGAAGAGAGAGGGTCACAAGAATGAACAAGCAATGGATGCTCATCGTCACAAGCCTAACTCAACCTAGTGGAAGAGAGAGGGTCACAAGAATGAACAAGCAATGAATGCTCATCGTCACAAACCTAACTCAACCTTGTTTGTAAGAAGATAGGATAATTTCTGATAAGTTTTCGATAATCAAAAGGAGTAGTAAAAGATCTGCCAAGTAAAAAAAGTATATGGTCATAATAATAACACCTGTAATACTGGTATATACAACACACAAAAACACTAATAAACAGAACTAATATTTATTCATACATTTTGAGAACCAAGCCCACACAAAACAGCTGATGATCAGTTTCATTTCGACCAGTGAACCTTTGTCCATGTTAGTCTGTCCTGACAAATTGATCAGGAGCAATCTCAAGCAAAGGCCTAAATTCACTCAGAGGGACATAAAATCTACACTATAACAGTGCTCATGATGCCAATAATTAAACTGACATAACGTAGAAGAAATGAATGATACATGTAAAACTGTAGTGGACCGGCATAGCTATAAGACAGCAAAATAAAATAAGGTCTGGCCAGACAAACTTCGTGCCCTGCCAAAATTTCACCTGAACAGGCCAATGACCTGTGAGAATTGTGAATTGAAGGAATGCACAACAGTTGATTTCAAATACCATCAGTGTGTATTAAACATCCAGAACATCTTCCAACAAATTCAGACATTTGCCAGTCAGTGTGCCAGTCTTATTTGGAATGAAAACACGAAATTGTCAATGTGCTTAAAGTTGTACATTTTATTTTTTGGCACATGTTTCTTCTCTACAGCCTGGAGTTCTTGAAAAAAATTATCTGAATTAATCAAACTTTTACCGTAAAAGTACAGGATAAAGTCAGTAAAGTCTTACCTTTTGTTTGCAGCTCTGGTTGGAGAATCGTTGCCGAGTCTGTCGCCGAGTCTCGAACCGAGAGCAGGGAGCCGGCCGACCGACACCACGACAAATCTGTGAATGAAAATACTGCTGTTAGCTCATTCAATTCTACCCTGCTGTTGAAGTTCATCACTAGAACCTCAGCATGCAGATAACAAAGCAATGGAAAATTAATCTTACATGTAAATGTGGACGAGACAGAATATATTCGCTCAAAATGGCGCTTGATCTGGCATAATCCCGCCTGTATGAATCCAAAAAACAGTTTTTTCCCGCCAACGCGATCACTTTAGCCAGCGGTCATCACTTTGTCATCACCGAGGGACTGGTGGAGGGGTTCATTCTCAGTCGTCATCAGTCTGTTCAGTGTTCCTTCAGCCAGCTCCTTCTGTTCGGCTTGAAATGCTAGAGGAAAAGTATTTTCCAGCCAGGTCGGCTTGAAATGCTTGAAAAAGTCAGTAATTCCCAGCAGAGGCCACTAGCAATTAAAAATTTCCCAGCCAGCTGAATGTGCACTGCGGAACACCTTTTTTGCGGAACACCTCCGCTGGGTGCCCCTGTAAATAAAACGCTTTTGATACCGTCTCGACTGGTTTCGACGTGCTTTTTCTTTCCTGTACATGTTGATTATTCATCAAAAAGTCGCTCATGCGTTCAGAGTTTTGACAGCTTCAAAGCCAATGAAATTGAACTTAATGTTACAAACTTGGAACTTGCTCGTCTATGTGGCTCGTTTTCGAAAGAAAAATAATATCGTATGGAGAACTTTGGCGCAAATTGCTGAGAAACTTAAAGACTAAACTAACATATTTTATCACACCGTTGCTTCATTCTAGCATCCCTCAATAGCAAAAAGACGTCAGCCAGAAGCTTGTATTCACGGTTGCCGTATTATTAAAAGGAAATCGGTCTTCTTTCTCGAAACAATTAGGGATTAATTGTACTTGTGAACAGATCGGACTTTTTCTAATTTCCACTCGTGGCTGCGGCAGCCACTCGTGGAAATTACTAAAAAGTCCGATCTGTTCACGCGTACAATTAATCCCTAATTGTTTCTCGAACAGACCGATTTCCTATACTAATTGCATTTTACGTATTACTACACCGAACCCGGCTGTTGGATTAACGGTCACAAGTTGTACTGTTTGTTATCACGCAGACTAAACGAAATTCAGTTACAGCTCTTCGCTTGGAACATAGAAGGAGCTTGTTCAGTGTCAATTTATAAACTCGAGATGTATATACTGTCACTGCTTCGTTGTTTATATTTTATACAGACTGTTGAACAAGCAGCTTCGCCCGCTACCAAGGAAATGAAGCCTGAGTGAAAATAAAAGCTATCATGTTACTGAGTGTCAATAAACAACGCTTTTGTGAACAGAATATTTGTTGTCTACATTTGCTGTGTCATTTTACTCGGAACAAATATCATACGGTGACTATCTGGAAATGAAAGTCACAGTAACGTTGGACGAAGACAGTTTTCTTCCATACATCTTTGTTTCTATTCCATAATCCCATAACCTATTATGAAGCAAACAAATTTAATGAAACTGCATTGTAATGTTGTGAGTAACGCCTTTCATCGCAGCGCCTCGTCGATCGTTATATTGAATTATTATTCAAATTTAATACACTGTACGAATTGCGATTTTCTGATTGGTTGATTTGTACCACGTGACACTGGGTTATTACGAAACAACCGCCTTGACGTCATTATCGTGGTGTAATTGCCGTGGTGTAAATTCAATACACCATTGTCATTACACCATGGCTGCGGCTGACTCAAAGTTTGACGATTTTCGTTTGCAGTGTATTCAATTTGAATAATAAAAATGTTAACGCACTCATTGCTCGTGAATTATCGGAATTTACCTGCATTCGTTCACTAACAATGAACTCGAAATTTTCAATACCGCACTCGGCGGCCTCGTGCGGTATTGACATTTCTCGTTCATTGTTAGTGAACTCGTGCAGTTAAATCCCAATAATCCACTCGCTGAGTGCGTTAACCTGTAATTATACACTGTTGCTACCAAATAACGTCACGTGAACGAAAACTTGTGCAGCGATTGGTTCGTGGTTTGTTTTGGTCAAGGTTATCAAAACTGAAAACGATCCCGGACTGCTTAGACCTGCGCTTTCCAAGAAATCTCAGCCTCTAGTCGCTGGCAATGAAAAAACGTCTAGGTCAGTTACAAGGTAACTAGTACACAGTGGTCTCTACTCAAGTATCTCAGCACTAAGTCTTACGAATCTTTTATACCACAGGGGTGGATTGCAACAGGACAGGACAGTGAAAAGTAAGGACGGCGGCTACCCTCTCATTGTGAAGCTCTTGGGTAATAATAGCGACTCATTTTAGTGTACCTTCAGCACAGACAGAGCTCTTGAGATATGGCACGGCACAGTTGCCGTTGATGGCCACTAAGGAATCCTGTTCAAATATTTGTATGTTCTTGGTCAAAAGTTGAGTAAGAAAGTACCCAAAGGTATTACTGACGTAAAACTCACCGCAGCTACCTAAACTGGTCTTAGACTCAGAAAAGGCTCTAAAACAAAGCAAAAACACGAAAACAACAACCAAGTAAAACGTCTGTGTCAAGTGCATTTACTCCTGCCATTCCTTGTCTCTGAGACTAGTGTTTGCCAGTCGGCCTGATACAACACTGCCGTCTACAAGCATGGTAAAAAGATGTTTGTTTTTTCTCCTGGTACCAATAAAAGTACAACAGATTGCCCAGAAAAGATAACCTCAGTGCCTTTGGTATCCAATCAGCATGGAATATGCCAAAGTTGGTGTTTTCTTTTATACCCTTTACAGGCAGTCAGCTCTACATTCAACAGCTATCAACAGCTCAACAGCCATCCTTTACAGACGACACCAAATTTCATTGACTCGCCATTTCTTGACTCAACTGTCCCTGGTTTTTAGTCGGATCAGTCGTCAATACAACTAACAAGAAGTGCGCGCTTTACTTTAGCCACCAACTACTGCAAGTCAACAAGCTCAGTAACCTCTGATTGGTGTACCTCGCGCTCGGGAATGTCGTCAGTCTTATTACGCAAAGCTGTCAAGAACAGTTATGTCTCTGAGGAAGATTTTGTTCACAACTGCAGACCCGAGCTTAATAGCATTGTTAAGCAGATGGATCGTAGACTGAAAGGTAGTGACAAGTGTATTTCTGTTTTTTTTTTTTTTTTTTGCTATTATAGGGAAGAGTCAACACATGCATGTTCTTATGGTCCGTAAAGAAGCTAGAAACGCAACTTTTTTTTTATCGCTCTCTGGTACGTTTCTTTGGCCTAGAGAATAATGGTACTCCTTTGTAGGAGAGCAGGAAGGGATAGCATAATATAGTTTCTTAATTCTGTGGTATTTACAGACGTTGAATTAAGGGGAAAAAAAAAGAAATGGAAAGGCGGATCGTTCCTCACTTCAACCTAAGTTCACCTATTTTGTCGGTTTATAGGGCTTTCTAAGAGAAGATGATATCTTGGGCTTTCTCGTCCCATTCGATAATAAGATTTCAGTTTTTGTCCTCATCTAGGAAAAAAAAAGATCCCTTACTTCACGCGAAGAAGTTGTACTTTTATAAAGACGATTAGAGGAAGAGCGCTGACATCGGCGGAACGTTGGTCTTGCGGTGTCTCGAAGGAAATATTGAAGGGTGAAAAGAAAAGCAAAGACAGGCCTGTACGGACGCCCAATGTGGTTTTTGTGGTTGCGTCGCATTATCAAAACCTTCAAATTATACTTTTGCTCTTACAAGCATGCCTTTCACATATCGTTGCTGCAACAGTTGCAGTGGCTACAACAGGACCGGCGGTTTCGACTCTCTTCAGCTGTTATTTGAAGACAGACAGTGTTGCAAGTTGCTAGAGGGAAAGGTAGAGATGTTTTCTTCATTCTGTTAACGTTAAAAAGACGGTTTCGCGACCTCTTTATATTCTTATTCTTGCAGTTTGGAATCGAGTTTGCCTTGCTCCCATATGCCCCTTATAAAGGTATGTCAGCCAATCGGATGTCAGGACTTTCGATCCAAATGATCGTAAAGTTGAGTTTGTGGTTGTTAGAAGGCGTTTTCAACTGCATAATTCGCCTGAACGGCTAGCAGAACACATACAAATGTTTTGCATGGCAAATCCGCTCGTCTGTTGGAATTCCCTTAGTAAGGAAAAAGGCTAAGTGCCTTTTATGAGCTTTGAAATATGCCCTTAACATTTGTGTATTGTGTGCATAAACTCATTATGCACGCTAGAGTGGGTTTCACGAGGGTCGGGGCCTGTCTGGAAAATTTCAAACTCAAAGGAAAAGGAAATACATGCCTGTACGGACTGCCAATGTGTCTCTTTTGTTGTTGCGTCGCATTACCAAAGCCTTCAATTTATAGTTTTGCTCTTACAAGCATGTGTTTCGCACATTGTTGCTGCAACAGTTGCAGTGGCTACAACACGACCTGCGGTTTCCACTCTTCACGAAAAGGTCAAAGTTACATAACATGGTGACATAATAAAATATACCTTTTGTTGTATATAGTTTATGTTTTTTTTTGTAATTTTTGGAAGACTTTTTTGCAATTATCGGACGTATGCCGAACTTCACTCAGTAGTCTGGCTTTTTACAGACTTTTGAAGAAATGATACAAAAATGACTTCGTAATAACGTGATAGTAACAAAACTGTGATATTTTAATTTAATGTCACTATTGGTCACTCGTGGTCATTAGTGCAGTGGTCACTTGAGACTACTTTTAGACGCGACCCTTTTATTATAGCAGATAACATTTGAGAAAACCCCGGAAAATAAAGGCGATAAGAAACATCTAAAAACCTATTTAAAAACAAGGAATCAGATTATTTCTTCGCCCTCGACAAATAATACAGCACGGTAAAAGAAAGATGAAAGCTGTAAATAACAAAAAAAAAAAAATGACATAAAAAGCGAATTATCTTGAGGTAAACTGTATTTCAATCAATTGTGTCAAATTAATGCCCACGAAGTTCTTTTCGCAGGAGGTCTTGTATTGGCTGAGCAAAATAAAACAAAAAACTTAAACGCAGCGAATAAACTTAACAAACAAGACTGCGAAGGTCGACGTAAATTAAATATGCAGAGCCTAAAATCTCCCCAAAAAGTCATCAAAATAAAAGAAACATGACAGGAAGTTCGATAATTCAAAATGATACAAAAAGCTTCTTAAAGCAGAAAAATGTTCAAAATTTCGCAAACGAGCCTCGCTGCGTGACAGCATGTTTAAAATAGTTCTTCCCGCTAAAAAAAAGGGTCAGTTTTTGCTTACGAGTTTTCAGTAATTTTATGGCTTGTGGCTTTACTAGTCGTTCTAAAATCTGAATTATAATACTGTAAATTATCATTTATTGCTTTCTTAAATTCAAGAAGCTTGTTTCAATCCGCGATCTGTTCACAAAACCCTCTTGTAAGCTAAACGTCTTCGTAAACGCCAGGTTGTATTTACCTTTCAAAGCATTTTTAGTTTCCGTGTCTTAACTTTTTGGTTTAAAAACTAAAGCTTTGACTCCTTTCTCGTTAAGGCTGAACACGTCGTCTTTCGTCAAGGAAATCCGATTAAAAATAACAACACAAACTGTCAGAAAAAGTTCCCTTTAACCATGTTGAAAAATGTCAAACAAAGCGGTCCAGTAACGACTGTTTCTCCAGGTCCAGTCGGTAATCTCGACGACTTATACATCCTATAGTGCATTGATGCCCTCTGATTTCTTCGTAACCAAGCTACTTGAACAAAACATTTTGTTTCAGTCAGTTAGCTGTGTTGTGTGTAGCTTGCCAAAAGCCCCAGTGCTAAACAAGTCACGAAGACCTTTCCAAAAAACCAACGTTGTGGGGGACTCTATTTGCCGACGAATAAACACAGTGTGAACTCTAAGTTTAAAAAAGGCACTGCCAAGCATCTGAAAAGTCCATAAATACCGAATATGCTCAATGACAGTTTGTTCGGTGAAAAACAAACCAAAAGACAACTTCGCCGTACGAACTGGAGCCCGAGCTATGTTATCAGTGGCTCAATTAACTGTGCAATTCACGAGTTACGTTATGATTTAAGACTGAATCTAAAAAGCGCCCTCCCCCTTCGAATAACTACACCCAGTTCTCTCTTAAATCTAGAAGAAAAGCGCCCCGGCCGGGCACTGATCAGAACATTTACGGTAGAACGATTAATAACGATGTCACAGCTTAAATATTGCATTCTGTGGTCCAGGTAATGAGTTTTTTCAGCAAGTCATGGCTAGAAATCGCAGAAAATCGAAATGGCAAAACATTTTGAGGGAAATGATTCTGAGTAATGATTTTTTTTTTGGACTTTGCGACAAATGTTTCTCCGATTTGCCTGTAGATACCAATTTTAACTAAACTGGATATTAATCACGGCATAAAAGAAAATCACAAAAATGATTTTCTATAGAAATCAACTGCCGCACTTTTGGAAAACATATCATCTAGCAGAAAATGGCTAAAATTTGGGTCACGCTCATTAAGGATTAAGCGGCGATATTTTTATGGCACCCCGCAAAAACCGAAGTATTAAAACTAATATATCTCAGCAAACCAATAACAGGACATATTTTATCCTACCACAATAAGACTTTCTGAAATTTTTACCAAGTGTCCTCTAAGCTCACCTACAGTTGCCTGAAATTTCGGCTATTTGGGACACCTTGCGAGAACAAATAATGACTGATGAGGTGATATCTCCACTGAGAAACATGAACGACTACATCGACAACTGTCACAGTTGTTACGCATATTTTTTAATCTGTGAACAGATGGAGGTCAAGTGCGGACCTCAATCTTTTGGTTCTGCCAGGTTTTCTCTGACATTTGCCTATTAAGAAGATTCCAGATATAGGAAGGAGTAATTTTATTATATAAAAGTCATGTATACCAAGTGGTAACAAATTGATAAAAACGATACGATATCCTCACATGTGAAGATATGATATCCTCACATGTGAAGATATCAATGATTTCACTGACATCAGATTTGTCTCTTAAATAGTACTTAAATTCGTTGGTGTAACATCGAAACATCTTCGGGTCTTCCTCGAAAGTCCTCGGCTATCTTCGGACATCATGGGAAATTTTCGGAAATTCTCGGAAAATGTTCGGGAACATTCGTCTGGTTTTCGGGACAATTTTGGAAAATCTTTGGAAGTGTTCGGAAAGTGGTCGATAATCTTCCGGAAATCATCAAAAACGCCGTTATCAGTACGTTTATATAATAAAAAAAAAAACATTACACGTTAACTGGAAGATACGAATTTAATGTTCTCGT
>JAHPZR010056059.1:37500-63471 GCA_019787425.1 Platygyra sinensis | reverse complement strand
ATACCTTTAGTCAGTTTGAGAGCTGAAGCTATTCTTAAGCCATACTCTGAAAAGGAGTTTAGATGTCGAATAAATCTAACTGATATCTGAAAATTGGGCAATCCAAAACTGTGGGCTGAGGAATGACAGATGCCTGACTTATTGCCGAGATCTGAAATTTCGAGTAGCTGGGGAATTGGGCTTCACCAAGAAAACACCGCCAAAAATGTATCTGACCCGGTAGCTGAGATTTAAACACTCCTAATTCATAACCTCTTCTATTACTATTTGAGCGGTAGTGAAATTCAATGTTTTCCATGGCAACATCATTTCTATAAAACAAAGTAGCTCTTGACACTTGACAATTCTGAAGTATGAGTTTGCCTTTCAAGACAGGACCAAGAAACCGAAGCCGTGTTGTCTACAAAGAGCTATCTTAGGAGAAAGAAACTGCCTTCTTTGGGAAACTATAGTAAGTGAAAATAATAACTATTTTCAGTTTATAACGTTATCAACTAGGATTAACGGCGCGTCAAAGCAGTTTTTGATGCTAGGCTCTTGTCATTTCGGAAACTTCAAAAATTTTGTAAATACAATGTTTTACAGAGGGAGCCGAACCGTATTAAGATTTTTTTTTTTTCTACAGGAAAATCGATGTGCCAAACAAGAAAAACCTTGGCGTTTTATCGCACTTCTTTGTGTCAACGAGGTCCAGCTGTAGAGAAGTTTAACAGCGTTTCTCTCTGTTTTAGTTGTGCAGTGCTATCGAATTCAAACACAACAAGGCATTTTCATATACATATTTTGTAAAATGAAAAGTACTATAAAATTCAAAATCTTCCTTTTGTCTTTTGCGGTACAACGTTCGTGAAGTAAATTCCATTTAGAGGCGCAGCGGGGAGGACTCAAAAAAATTATATCTTGTCAACATGTTGCAGGTTCGATGTTTTAAGTGGCAGGTAGTTTGTAGTCTAAACAGAACGCAGGGATGTCGGAAACAACAACAAGGTTATTTATTCCAGATGAACGCAGTAACTCCACTCAAGACTTCACAACAAGCACACGCTAGGCTTGTCAGTTACACTTGAATAAACACTCCTCCGCTAAACTTTACACACGACCTTTGTCACTCTTGTATAAACACGGCCTCTTGCCAGATATCCACGTAACCTCTCTGTTACACTTCAACAAACACGACCTCTGTCGAAACTTTACACGCGACCTTCGTCACACTTCAGTAAACACTACTGACTCACGAGATAATTCTCTCTAAACACTCCTGGGAAAAACCATCTAAGAACTACACCGATTCGCTTATATACTTTACAGCATAAGATTCTAGAACTTTCCGGCTCTACTAAATAAAGTAACATTACAATGTAAAACTATTTACAGCAGCAGACGTAAACGACTAAAATAAATTGCTTAGTCACCGTGACACGAAACTAATTAATATGCGAGAAGATTCGAGACTAAATAGCATATTCGCGAATGTTCCAAGTCACGCAACAGTTTTTCGTAACACAGCCCTATCTTTATTTTGACCGTATTTAATAGAGGGCAGTGGTTATGAAACTCGACAAAGTTCTTTGTTGTATGTTTTTGTTCTCTATTTTGGCCTGACCGTGCCAAACCCTGGTGTTACCGGACTGAGGAACTAACGAACAAAAGAGTGTGCACGGTCGTGGTCTTCTAACATAACTCTTGACGTTCTGTTAATGCCCTTTAATATTTGTCGGGGCTTCATAACCAGCCCCCTCTATCATCAATGTTTTGACTAAGAACATTACGAATTATGCAGTGGAGACCAATAAAGTGGACATAAAGAAAAAAAAAAGTTAACAATAATTAGTGAAAACAGGAAATTCTACCTTTTTACACGATTTTAAAAGCTCTTCGCACGCTAGCTGGGTTACTGTCGTGGTGTTTGACGCTGAATGCTACTTGACATACTTGTTTATTTACTTACTGCTCATCGTGCCAGCTTGGCATATAGAGCAGGTATTTGCGCCATAGTCTGACTGAATTCAAACCGGGAGGGCGAACTCTTTTATCTTATTCTAAAATTTTGAAGGAGAGGAGTGAGAGCTCTAAGTTGATGAGGCCCTCCGCCTCATAAACTATCACCTGTCCAAGCATTAAATAGTGTTATAATGAAATGACAATTGTATTAATTCTGCGACAATCCAATCAAACAGATTGCAGCATTTTTATTCCTAGATTGAAATTATATCGCCTGGTTAAAACTGAAATAATCCTCCAAAACATCATGATATTCATCCTCGTTTTCGATGCGCAAATTTTCAATTTGGTTGCGTCTTGATGACTACTAACCCATTAAATGGGCTTGATTGATGGTAAATTTGAAAACTTGTATATTTAATAACTGAAACTTATTTTCTGTCTTCTTCTGGTAGATCCACTATGAAAGCCTTGTATTTTCTACAAATATTGTCTTTGGTATCGCACTCGTCTCTCTTCATTGCAGCGCACAGCGACGTTATCTGCCAGAACTTTAATTTTGCTGTCGATAATGATGTCGTCTATAATCACATTCTTGAGGGTCACGTTTTTAAGAGGTCAACAGTCCGCAACGCCGCCCAATGCCACATGCTGTGTAAAGATGACTGTTTGTGTATATCCATGAATTATTTCCTGACTTTGAAGAGAATAACTGCGAACTGAACGATGTTAACAAAGAAATGGAGCCAGCAGCGCTGAAATGGAAACGAGGAGTTAATTACTATGGCTTAATGAGGAGCTACATTGTAAAGGTAAGTCGTACTAGTTTTTTTGATTTATCAGCTAGAGACAACAATTTTTGGCTCATTGTTAGAGCTTGAATTGTTTGGATAAAAATTTAACAAAAGGTTTACGTTAAACGATCGCGTTAGGCTAAGCTTATTAACGTACAATGGATGTGCATCATCAAGATCGACCTCGCTGCGCTGTAATTTTGTGGTGCAGCTAGCTGAACATAGGGTCGCACAAGACTCCTCCGCTTACTTTGAATTTAGTGGTGAATAATAACCCGGGGGAGGGGGGGGGGGGGGGGGCGAGGGGTACTGAACAAAGTTTAATACGGGGAGGCTTCGCCCCGAGGTCCAACTCCTTACCCTTTTATATACCTCTATACCATGGAAAAAGGTACCCCTTTCACAGTACCTACTTTAGGAAGTCTTGTTCTCATTTTCATGTAGTGCTCAATAAATAAACTGATACAGCCGTAAGGGGCGTCTATTCGAAATATTATAATTAAAGGCCCTTTTAAGTACCTAAACTACCGATTGCCGTACCCTTTTATATACCTCAACTTTTGAAATCCCCACCCCTTTATATACCTAAAGCCTGAAAAAGGTACCCCTTCCGAGCGGAACCTCCCCGTTTAGGCCATTATAGGGAGCAGTCCCCCCCCCCCCCCCCCCCGGGAATAATAAAGACAATAGAGGAATTAATGTCGTCTTCATAGGCTGAAATTAGCCTTTGGAGCTTTAAATAACAAAGTAGGCCCATCAGTAAGACCTCGACAGAAGCATTTTATTGTTAAGAAAGCAGCCTCGAAGTTGCAGTGTAACATTATCAAAAAATAAAGAACACCTCATATTTTACATGTTAGGGTGGAGGAGAATACTTGCCAGGGAAGCATGCTTGTACGAACAGATGCTGCCGCGACAATCCTTGTGTCAACGGAGGGCTATGCCTGGAAATTTGTGACCCTCACAGCACACGATTTAACTGTACCTGTCCTGACACGCACACGGGCCGCCGATGCGACAAAATTAGACATCCAAGAACCTGTAGAGACATTACAAAGAACGGCGCCACGTTATCTGGGAAGTACTACATCTTTGATTTTGCTAACCAAGCATTTTTGTTTTCTGCGACATGGAGTCAACATCGGGATTTGTTTGGGCATTGATACAATCATTTTCCTTGGCTAATAACCCTCTGTTCAAAAACACAATGTTTAGCTCTGATTTCCCAATGAATAATGCTAACAATGATGTGGTCTGGAACTTGTACCGCCTGTCTTTACAACAGATGTGGTCGATTGCTAATCAATCAACACACTTCCGAGCAACCTGTAACTTCCCAACAGATGGTCTGCAGTATACTGACTACGCACGCGCCAAGTTGGAAGTTGTCAAAATATTTGGAACCTATAGTTCTACGTGTTTACCTTTTGAGTACGTAAACATCCGGGGAAATGAGTGCTCAAACTGCACCGCTCATGCAAAACAGCAATCTGGGAAAGCTTGGACAATGAATAGTTACCAAAGCAAGCTAAAAGGCTGCCAATTTGATGGAAGTCCAGGTGCAAACGGTGACGAACAGAATTTCGGGCGGTTTATTTCCATAAATACTGATCACCGCTGTTCTTCATCGCCTGAGTCGACGACGCAGCACTGGCTTGGGGTTAAGAGTGATTTGTAAAGGACCGTCGTTTCTTAGCGATGGTGGTCTCAACAGCATTACCTTTTCTCTGCAATTGCGAAAGTAATCACATTTATCATAGTATACAGCCCATAAGTTATAGAGCTTATCGTGCCTTGCCACTTTCTAGGTAATGACGATTATTTCCATAAAAGCTAAAAATGACTTTTTCACGCCGGTAGCAGCTGATTTTCTCACTAGGTCAGCTTCGTTTTGCTTGCCGTTATCAACGCTATAACTTCCATCTCGGTTTTTAATTTTCCCAGCACTATAGTGTGCTGGCATGAACACGATGCTCAAGTATTTCTTCGCTCAGGAACTAGGGATGTTTTTGCCGCTTACCGCCATTTTACTAGGTACACACATCATAAACACAATCATAATCATAATCGTAATCATAATCGAAATCGTAATCGTAGTCATAGCCCTAATAACATAGCGATCATTTCCAGAGCTCAGGGACGCTTTAGAAAGTTTGTAATTAAAATTAATGCTACTTCTACTTAAAATTGCAGTATCATCATAAAACACTAGCAAAATATACTACTATTAACGTTCTCGATAACCCTTGTAAACACCAGTAAGTGAGGAATATTACCTTTTTGGCAAAATCGTACAAGAAGGACATACCCTTTTATGTCCCTTGCGTAAGGATCCATACCTGGCCAAGATAAACTATCTGTATGCAGCCTTGCGAAACGATCTCCTATTGTGTTTTCTATCAGTACGAATTTCTCCCATATGTCGCACGCATAGATCTATTTAGCATCAGTTGTGATGCAGTCCGTCTGCAAAATTGATTTTCTTTCTATCGCGGCATCGGTCTGCAATAGGCCACGTTCGATATATCAATATTCTAACATGGCTCCGAGGCTTTAGGGTCAAACATCCATATTTGGTGTTGTTTTCTTTGTATCTAAGTCTCTCTTGGGAATTGAGGAACAAAAGAAACTTGAAAAATTTGCAATTTTTACCCGAAAGCCTCGGAGCCATGCTTGAATATTGATATATCGAACGTGGCCTATTCACATACGCACCAATCAGCCACTTATTGGCCTCTAGAGGGACCTGGTTCTGATGAGAACTACACAGTTATAGCTTCATCGGTGGAATTACATTCCAGGGACAACACATCCGATCCGGAAAAGGCTCATCATTCAGGGCATCTTCCATACCAAGGCGAGCATGGATGTAATCCATACTCCCGACTCCACCTCTAAGTGAAAGAATGGCCAGTTTCCTTTTCATATGGGCATCATAAATTCCTACTTTTAGATGAATCAAACAAAACAAAGAGAGATCAAACAAAAAATTCCTCTGTAAAACTCCCTGGTTCATTGTAGCTAGCAACTAAGGTGTGACCAGTGACGTTGACGTTGATGTTTTCTTTAAAACTCTTTGCTTTGGTTAGGCGATCGTTAGCACCGTTGTTGGCACTGACTGGCAAGCGGAAAACCCTGATCGCTTCGAGTGGGCACATTTGTCACTCTTGGTAAAGTAGCCTTTGCATCTTGCGATTTCTAACTGTAAAGAAAGAACTGGAATAGTTTCATACTTAAAACGAACTACAAAGACAATCGTAAGAAATCAAACTATAAATAGATTTGATTTAGTATATACTAAAACAGTGGATAGCGTTAAACGCGCGTACGCTGATTGGCTCGTCAAACTCCGAATATCCTGTTCTATTTACCTCTGAGCAACTCGGGAAAAAATGGCGTCCCAGTTTGCATCAGTGACAAGTGAAGAAATCATCCAAATTATTTTTTGTGGTGTATGTTATCTTACTGTTTTAGTATATACTAAAACAACTATTTACCTCAGTGTCAGTGGCTAGCTTTGGATATTTACCTCGACGCTTCGCGGCTCGATAAATATCCACGGCTAGCCACCTCTCAGCTCCACTTCGGTGAAGAGTTGTTAATTATTGTTAATTATTATTGTTCAATTAGTTATTTAGTTAATGTTACAGTTCAAATAAATCTTGTTGTTGTTATTTGCATTATAAACTTACCCTGTTCTTGCACGCCATGTCTTTTCCGCCACATCGACAATCGTCCTAAGGGTGAACAGGCTATAACCGCTAAACTCGATTCAAGATGCGTTTAGAAGCTAATATGTTTTAAAGTCTTGAACATTTTTTTGATATTATTTTTACCACCCCAAACGGTAAGTTTTCTTTACAGATTCTCCTTAGAGGGTGTAGTTTTCAAGTTTTCATATTCACCAATGGACGACGAAAGGCTGGTTAAAAAAAAAATAATAATAATAAAAGTAAAAATAAATAAATAATAAATAAAGAAAAAAACCTGATTGAAAATGCTATGTACCATTCAGAAAAAAAAAAAATTAATAACAAAATACCACTTTAGTTCAAACTACAGGAAACATTAATAAAGTAGTACCAGAACCTTAAGAACAAGCCCGCAGAACTAGTAGAACTGAACCAATTTTCCCAGGT
This sequence comes from Platygyra sinensis, assembly GCA_019787425.1. Taxonomy (NCBI): domain Eukaryota; kingdom Metazoa; phylum Cnidaria; class Anthozoa; order Scleractinia; family Merulinidae; genus Platygyra; species Platygyra sinensis. Next base: position 56,597 of record JAHPZR010056059.1, on the reverse strand, counting down.
TATACACTGAACGAAGATTTAATAGTTTAATGAACTACTGAGTTCTTTTTCATCTCTATATAAACTACATTTACTTTAACGTTTGAAATCAGATGACACGACGAATGCTAACCATGTGTTGGTTTTAAAACGTGATGTTTTTAAGAAACGTGTCGTTATTCCCACTGAATATTGCCAAGATAGATCTCATGCCAAGAAATTTTAAAATGTAGTGATAATCTTTGTGGTTGCCAAATCTTATCTGTGGCTGCCAAGCTATAGGCTATTATTTCCTTTAACAAATTTAAAGGAGCCGCTACTTTTATCGAGGACGTCTTATTAGGTACAAAAGTACCTACCGTGATAGCAACTGCCCGCCTGGCTCTTCAGCCATTATCTATCTACGCTAGTTCTCATCGTCAAGTCAAGTTTGATGTGTGTGCTTACCAATGTGAGTACCATGTCTATTTCTTTTATTTACTTTTATCATCTTGTATTCATTTCTGTTACCACCGAGGTTGGTAACGTTACCGAGTTGATCGCATGCTCGGAACACTGTCTGTCGACACATGTAACTTCTACCTTGTTGCTCGGTTATATTTATTCTATATCATTTCTTTTCGACTTGTTACCAAGCACTACTCGACTATTCCAAGGTTGAGCGTATCTTGACACCTTTAGTTTTTATCGCTTTGGCTATTTTTTTTTTTTTTTTTTTTTTTTTTGTGCTATTACTGGTATAAGTAGATTTATCTTTTTTATCGTTTACGTTATCACCGCACCGCTCTCCTTATGTGATTTACTTGGATTTTAGTTTTGTATTTTGTCTTCGTGAATTACACTATAACCTATTTGATGTATACACCTGATTAAAAGAGCGTTGTCATGAATATCCAAGACTGTTCTCCGCAGCATTTAAATGATCGTGGCTCAGCATCCCCGATTTAGAAAATATGGAAACCGTCCAGGTCTGCCTAAAGGAAGGTAAAATAGAAAGAAAGGAAAAATCTACATTTACAGATAATGCGAGCAATCAGGCTGCTGTTTCTTCAGTATTATTACTCAGCTAGTAATAAAATTTTACGGCATGCCTGCTGTAGTCCTCCGGATCGAATCGTACGGCCTTGCGCTGCTAGAGATTTATGTCAGAACATCTGTCTAGGATCGATGGAGAAAGAGTAAGATGTACTCGGATACAAGAAAGATAGTCCCGTTTGCCGCAATAAGTGACAATTGATTGAATTACCCTTCGAAATGCCAGGCTTTAGAAAATAAGACTGTTTCGCATCGCATGTGGTTCATCCAGTTTGAAATTAACTGTGGCGAGATTTCTTGAAATTCATTTCAATAAAAAAGTAGAAAATGCCTCCTCTGCTGTGTTTTATTTCTGGGAAAGAAATTTAAACTTTCATTGCAAAAAAGAGCGAACTGAGAACGTGTTAATGTTCATACGCGACCGGTTATCGGTAACATTTTTTTTGGACACTATGCAAATAAGAAAGAACTTTCGTTGCATGAAATTTCTGACGCTACGATTACGGTGGCAGAAATCGCCGCTGACAGCTGTCACCTCGTGACGGGAAGTCAGAATTTTAAAATACAGTAATTGTAAGGCTAATAGCGCCTAAACATCTTACGCCAGTCTCTACAAGTAAATTATTAAATTAAAAAGAGCGAACTGAGAACGTGTTAATGTTCATACGCGACCGGTTATCGGTAACATTTTTTTTGGACACTATGCAAATAAGAAAGAACTTTCGTTGCATGAAATTTCTGACGCTACGCTTACGGTGGCAGAAATCGCCGCTGACAGCTGTCACCTCGTGACGGGAAGTCAGAATTTTAAAATACAGTAATTGTAAGGCTAATAGCGCCTAAACATCTTACGCCAGTCTCTACAAGTAAATTATATTTTAGGTCACCAAATGAATGTTCCCAAACCATCTGATTTTGCTTTCTTCACCAACAAAATCAAAACAAAAGCAAACGCTCCCAAAGCATCCCGTCGACAGAGAGTCTTTAAACAACCTATATTTGTGCTAATTTTTCCAAAATTTTTTAAGTGAAGTGTAATAATTAATTAAACAGACCGCCATCATTATGGGAATCTTTAATTTTCTTCTTTCAGTTTCTTCTTTTAATTTGCGGCTGACTTTTCATGAGCTTCTTTACCTTGTGCCAATCACTTGCCTGAATACGATGTTTAGTAAACTTTAAACAAAGTTTACCTTTGATAATTTTACCAAAATTCTGGTCGATAAGATCCTCACTCGCCTCAATATTGCCTTATAATTTTCTACTCTTTATTCTCGAGCCTCGTGTGTCTTTTACAGGAGAAAGATGACAACACTTTACACTGCAGTATCTATTGCACCAAGAATGCCGATTTTAGGAGCTAATAAAAAACTTGTAACGTTAAGTGAAGAATGCTTGCCGCGTCTTGAATAATAGATGCTGCAATTTTCTGTTTTGAAATCTATTTTCTCGACTCGAACTGACATTTTGATCATGTCACAGTTGGGCCCAGGGGTTTCGTGTTTCTACCGGTAAATAAGCTAAAAGTTGGACCATTGCCAATAAAGAATATAACTTGTGGGAGTGAGCCTGGAATTTCCAATCAGTAACAACCTCCAGTGGTGCAGTCAAAAACGTTGGACCACAAGTAGAGATACAAAAAAAAAAATAATAATTAACCCTTTTTGACTTTTCCCGAGGAAAACAGTGAATTTTGCATCTTAAGAGTCTCACTGTCTCTCGAGACTAAGTCAATTAAACTTTTGAGACTCGAGCAACTTTTTTATTTTATTTTTTATTTTTTATTTTTTTAAAGCCCTGTGACTCCAACGATAACACCCAGGCCATCTTCAACTCCAAGCTCTGATCACGTACAACAGCGATCAACATTTCGCGCGTGACAGTGAACTACTTCTCCTTTGACTTGGTAGTTTTCGCAATGTTGCTCGCTCGTGGCATTTGGCGTAAACAGTTTTATTACTAGATGTCATGTTACCATGAACAAGCCAATGAGTGTGCGCGCTGTAGCAGGAAAAACACCAGTTATAACAGTAGCGTCTTGGCATCAGGGAATTGGCTTATTCCAAATCGAATTAATTAATACCAGGCCTGTCATCTCTTCTTCCAGTGATCTCTCATATTTTCTATTATCTATCCAACCATCAGTTTTGAATTTCCTAAATTGGACGGGTAAGTTTATAATGCAAATAACAACAACAAGATTTATTTGAACTGTAACATTAACTAAATAACTAATTGAACAATAATAATTAACAATAATTAACAACTCTTCACCGAAGTGGAGCTGAGAGGTGGCTAGCCGTGGATATTTATCGAGCCGCGAAGCGTCGAGGTAAATATCCAAAGCTAGCCACTGACACTGAGGTAAATAGTTGTTTTAGTATATACTAAAACAGTAAGATAACATACACCACAAAAAAATAATTTGGATGATTTCTTCACTTGTCACTGATGCAAACTGGGACGCCATTTTTTCCCGAGTTGCTCAGAGGTAAATAGAACAGGATATTCGGAGTTTGACGAGCCAATCAGCGTACGCGCGTTTAACGCTATCCACTGTTTTAGTATATACTAAATCAAATCTATTTATAGTTTGATTTCTTACGATTGTCTTTGTAGTTCGTTTTAAGTATGAAACTATTCCAGTTCTTTCTTTACAGTTAGAAATCGCAAGATGCAAAGGCTACTTTACCAAGAGTGACAAATGTGCCCACTCGAAGCGATCAGGGTTTTCCGCTTGCCAGTCAGTGCCAACAACGGTGCTAACGATCGCCTAACCAAAGCAAAGAGTTTTAAAGAAAACATCAACGTCAACGTCACTGGTCACACCTTAGTTGCTAGCTACAATGAACCAGGGAGTTTTACAGAGGAATTTTTTGTTTGATCTCTCTTTGTTTTGTTTGATTCATCTAAAAGTAGGAATTTATGATGCCCATATGAAAAGGAAACTGGCCATTCTTTCACTTAGAGGTGGAGTCGGGAGTATGGATTACATCCATGCTCGCCTTGGTATGGAAGATGCCCTGAATGATGAGCCTTTTCCGGATCGGATGTGTTGTCCCTGGAATGTAATTCCACCGATGAAGCTATAACTGTGTAGTTCTCATCAGAACCAGGTCCCTCTAGAGGCCAATAAGTGGCTGATTGGTGCGTATGTGAATAGGCCACGTTCGATATATCAATATTCAAGCATGGCTCCGAGGCTTTCGGGTAAAAATTGCAAATTTTTCAAGTTTCTTTTGTTCCTCAATTCCCAAGAGAGACTTAGATACAAAGAAAACAACACCAAATATGGATGTTTGACCCTAAAGCCTCGGAGCCATGTTAGAATATTGATATATCGAACGTGGCCTATTGCAGACCGATGCCGCGATAGAAAGAAAATCAATTTTGCAGACGGACTGCATCACAACTGATGCTAAATAGATCTATGCGTGCGACATATGGGAGAAATTCGTACTGATAGAAAACACAATAGGAGATCGTTTCGCAAGGCTGCATACAGATAGTTTATCTTGGCCAGGTATGGATCCTTACGCAAGGGACATAAAAGGGTATGTCCTTCTTGTACGATTTTGCCAAAAAGGTAATATTCCTCACTTACTGGTGTTTACAAGGGTTATCGAGAACGTTAATAGTAGTATATTTTGCTAGTGTTTTATGATGATACTGCAATTTTAAGTAGAAGTAGCATTAATTTTAATTACAAACTTTCTAAAGCGTCCCTGAGCTCTGGAAATGATCGCTATGTTATTAGGGCTATGACTACGATTACGATTTCGATTATGATTACGATTATGATTATGATTGTGTTTATGATGTGTGTACCTAGTAAAATGGCGGTAAGCGGCAAAAACATCCCTAGTTCCTGAGCGAAGAAATACTTGAGCATCGTGTTCATGCCAGCACACTATAGTGCTGGGAAAATTAAAAACCGAGATGGAAGTTATAGCGTTGATAACGGCAAGCAAAACGAAGCTGACCTAGTGAGAAAATCAGCTGCTACCGGCGTGAAAAAGTCATTTTTAGCTTTTATGGAAATAATCGTCATTACCTAGAAAGTGGCAAGGCACGATAAGCTCTATAACTTATGGGCTGTATACTATGATAAATGTGATTACTTTCGCAATTGCAGAGAAAAGGTAATGCTGTTGAGACCACCATCGCTAAGAAACGACGGTCCTTTACAAATCACTCTTAACCCCAAGCCAGTGCTGCGTCGTCGACTCAGGCGATGAAGAACAGCGGTGATCAGTATTTATGGAAATAAACCGCCCGAAATTCTGTTCGTCACCGTTTGCACCTGGACTTCCATCAAATTGGCAGCCTTTTAGCTTGCTTTGGTAACTATTCATTGTCCAAGCTTTCCCAGATTGCTGTTTTGCATGAGCGGTGCAGTTTGAGCACTCATTTCCCCGGATGTTTACGTACTCAAAAGGTAAACACGTAGAACTATAGGTTCCAAATATTTTGACAACTTCCAACTTGGCGCGTGCGTAGTCAGTATACTGCAGACCATCTGTTGGGAAGTTACAGGTTGCTCGGAAGTGTGTTGATTGATTAGCAATCGACCACATCTGTTGTAAAGACAGGCGGTACAAGTTCCAGACCACATCATTGTTAGCATTATTCATTGGGAAATCATAATCGAAATCGTAATCGTAGTCATAGCCCTAATAACATAGCGATCATTTCCAGAGCTCAGGGACGCTTTAGAAAGTTTGTAATTAAAATTAATGCTACTTCTACTTAAAATTGCAGTATCATCATAAAACACTAGCAAAATATACTACTATTAACGTTCTCGATAACCCTTGTAAACACCAGTAAGTGAGGAATATTACCTTCTTGGCAAAATCGTACAAGAAGGACATACCCTTTTATGTCCCTTGCGTAAGTATCCATACCTTGCCAAGATAAACTGTCTGTATGCAGCCTTGCGAAACGATCTCGGCGTGATTGTGTTTTCTATCAGTACGAATTTCTCCCATATGTCGCACGCATAGATCTATCTAGCATCAGTTGTGATGCAGTCCGTCTGCAAAATTGATTTTCTTTCTATCGCGGCATCGGTCTGCAATAGGCCACGTTCGATATATCAATATTCTAACATGGCTCCGAGGCTTTAGGGTCAAACATCCATATTTGGTGTGTTTTCTTTGTATCTAAGTCTCTCTTGGGAATTGAGGAACAAAAGAAACTTGAAAATTTGCAATTTTTACCCGAAAGCCTCGGAGCCATGCTTGAATATTGATATATCGAACGTGGCCTATTCACATACGCACCAATCAGCCACTTATTGGCCTCTAGAGGGACCTGGTTCTGATGAGAACTACACAGTTATAGCTTCATCAGTGGAATTACATTCCAGGGACAACACATCCGATCCGGAGAAGGCTCATCATTCAGGGCATCTTCCATACAAGGCGAGCATGGATGTAATCCATACTCCCGACTCCACCTCTAAGTGATAGAATGGCCAGTTTCCTTTTCATATGGGCATCATAAATTCCTACTTTTAGATGAATCAAACAAAACAAAGAGAGATCAAACAAAAAAATTCCTCTGTAAAACTCCCTGGTTCATTGTAGCTAGCAACTAAGGTGTGACCAGTGACGTTGACGTTGATGTTTTCTTTAAAACTCTTTGCTTTGGTTAGGCGATCGTTAGCACCGTTGTTGGCACTGACTGGCAAGCGAAAAACCCTGATCGCTTCGAGTGGGCACACTTGTCACTCTTGGTAAAGTAGCCTTTGCATCTTGCGATTCCTAACTGTAAAGAAAGAACTGGAATAGTTTCATACTTAAAACGAACTACAAAGACAATCGTAAGACATCAAACTATAAATAGATTTGATTTAGTATATACTAAAACAGTGGATAGCGTTAAACGCGCGTACGCTGATTGGCTCGTCAAACTCCGAATATCCTGTTCTATTTACCTCTGAGCAACTCGGGAAAAAATGGCGTCCCAGTTTGCATCAGTGACAAGTGAAGAAATCATCCAAATTATTTTTTGTGGTGTATGTTATCTTACTGTTTTAGTATATACTAAAACAACTATTTACCTCAGTGTCAGTGGCTAGCCTTGGATATTTACCTCGACGCTTCGCGGCTCGATAAATATCCACGGCTAGCCACCTCTCAGCTCCACTTCGGTGAATAGTTGTTAATTATTCGCATTATAAACTTACCCTGTTCTTGCACGCCATGTCTTTTCCGCCACATCGACAATCGTCCTAAGGTTGAACAGGCTATAGCCGCTAAACTCGATTCAAGATGCGTTTAGAAGCTAATATGTTTTAAAGTCTTGAACATTTTTTGATATTATTTTTACCACCCCAAACGGTAAGTTTTCTTTACAGATTCTCCTTAGAGGGTGTAGTTTTCAAGTTTTCATATTCACCAATGGACGACGAAAGGCTGGTTAAAAAAAAAATAAAAGTAAAAATAAATAAATAAATAAATAATAAATAAAGAAAAAAAAAGCTGATTGAAAATGCTATGTACCATTCAGAAAAAAAAAAATTAATAACAAAATACCACTTTAGTTCAAACTACAGGAAACATTAATAAAGTAGTACCAGAAGCTTAAGAGTGAGTGCCTACAAAAATCGACCTAAATCGCCTATTAATGGCACAAGTCAAAAAATTGATTTCGCTTGTATTTTGCCCATAGACAGGACCTAGTAAGAATAGAAATGGACCATAGTTAGTTTCTGCTAATACAGCTTCCTTTGGTAGAAATATGCAAAAAACGATTTCGCTCGGATTAGGCTCAAAATCTACTTCCGGTTTTGCTGAATTTTCCGAATATTTGATTGCTTCGCGCTCCGCAGAAGAGCTACTCGAGAATCTTTCAATGGATTTTATATTCAGTTTAGGTTTTCGTGGTATGACTGAGTGAAAAGTAAATTAAATCGAAGTTAGTTTTGAGCCCGCAAAGAGATCAAACAGACACGCAAAATTTTACAATGTGTTGCGAGCGAATTATTGTATTAAAACATCGCCATATTTTTCTATGGGCTATAACTTTAAATACCATAAAAACACTTTCTACGGGTTAAATATACACCCACCTGTTAGGATATCAAAAAATCTCTCTGGGCAAATGGCTTTAAGTCGCCCGCCGTGGCCTGTGTTTCTCATAGATTTTGCCCAAAATCCACCGTTGGAATGTAAACACAATTGCGTGACGCGGATAGCCACTCTCAAGTAAACATTCGTTTCCAACAATCCGATGAAATCAATTTTTGAAATGATGTGTGGATAAAATGATGGAAAGTTTATGTTGTTGTTGTTGTTGTTGTTTAAGTTAGTATAAATATATATACCTTTTCATTTGCATTGCAAACACCCACGACATCCCCAAAAAAGAACGTGACAAGAGTACTCCGGGAACTGATTTTAACACTAGTTTGGAGCAGAGGAGTCCTATTTGACCGTATTCTAGTTAAATTCACCGTACAATTGTAGCACGAATCGAGCTGTTGTTAATTCAAATCGTGTCGGTTGAAATTCACCGTATAATTGTAGCGCGAATCGATCTGTTGTTAATTCAAATCGCGTCGGTTGAAATCCTATCCGCTTAAATGGTCGGCGCCCGAAGGGCGACGATTCCGGAAAGCGAAGCTTTCCTTAGTCACCACTAGTGATTAGCCCACAGTGACTGCTGTGTGCGGCATTCGACGTGAGGATAGGGTAGGATTTCAACCGACGCGTAACACGATAGCATGTTTACGGTTCGATCACGCACAGCGATTTGAATTAACAGATCGATTCGCGCTAAGGATTCGCGCTACAATTGTACGGTGAATTTAACTAGAAATACGGTCAAATAGGACTCCTCTGCTCCCTGTGGTTTATTTTATTAATTTCACTGATAACTTACAATACAGTAGCAGTTTTAGACATACACTTAACCAATCCTCTATGGTCTATGGCAATTGAATGATTGACTGACAAATGAAGTCAAGTGGAAATACCATAAATTCTATAAACTGCTAACTGTGTGACGTGGCATCTAAGCTCTTGTACCTACACAATATGCTCAAACTCAGCTAAAAAACCCGGAAATTCTTGAACTGAATTAGCCAAGGAAGAAATTGCGTTTGCGCTTCAGTCATACCGGGAAAAATCCATCTTTTCCACTTTGGTTGTTTGATCAACTAAGTGACACTATTAACGCCATTATTCACTACCTGCCTGAAATTTGCAGTTCATAACACTGGTAGACAAATAAGCATTACAGTGGTCGATCTAATCCAGGGGTCCACCGCCACCGGCCCATTTTGCGATTATATGACAACCGGGTCAGCCCGGTTAGCCGAGATCCCGGTATCGCAGTGCCGGGATCCCCGTTAACCGGGTTCATAATTTTTCATGTAATCGCGTTTGCCAGGCCAGCCGGGCTCATTAGCCCTTCGTCACGCCCAAATCAAGCTCGCTCCGGTCTCTCGGGTTCATCGCATCAGCCATCAACCGGGCTAGCTCGCCTCATGTAACTCCGGGCTGAAAATCATCTCGGCACAGTGAAGGAGCCCGGCTATGAACCGGACCAGTCCTGCTCATGTGATCAGGCCCTAAAAGTTCTTGGGCCGGAGCCTCTCCGCCAGCAACTCGTCTCCCCTTGAGTCCCACCCATATTTCGCGTGCGCAGTTCGCAACAACTTCTCACCAGAATCCTGTTCAGCAAAGATGGTATCATTGAATATTTAAATATTTCAGAATATTGAGGTCGGGCCGAGCGAGAGTATCTTCGCTCTCTTTTAGAACAAAAGGACCTCTAGCCAAATATTTCTCCCGTCCGGCTCTTCACGACTTAGTCCGTATGCTAACAGTATTTCAGCAAAAATTGTATTCGATATTTTTTCATTATATTCCCCCCCTCCTCCCTCCCTTCAAAGAAAAAGACATTTCTAGATTTTTCGTCAAAATGTTTGCATACAAATAAACAATAGCCGCCATTTGGCGCGAAAAATATCCTAGGATATTTGTCCGCGGACATTATCTGTTCCGAGAAGCGAACAGTTTTCAGAGAGCGTAGCTCGAGGAAAACTGTGAGCGTAGCTCGAGGAAAACTGTGAGCTTCAAATCTTCAAATCTTTTTCGCAACGCCGTTTTGAAAATTGGGGATATTCTCGGATAGACCCTAGTTTTAGCTGGGTGATATTGGGTCATGTGACGTGCTTAGACCAATCGCGCGCAAGCGAAAAGATTTGATGCATTATAAGTAAAGAATATTAACACGAGTGGGACATCAAAATATCTACCTGATCCGATCTGAACCAAATGTCCCGTTCTTTTCATGATAAACTAGGAAAAGTTTTTGTTTATTCCGCGGTCAGCTTTAGGCCATTTCCCTCTGGCGTTTCTATGCTCTGAAATTTCTGAAGGGACCCTACACCTCTCGGTTCCCCTTGTCCAACCAAGTCCAAGGGATGAACGATGTGATGGACAAATCGTGATGGTATTGACATTTTGTGGCACCGTAAACATCGCAGCACGAGCAAGAATCAGGTCTACTTCACTCTTCACATCTTGGAATTGCCGCGTTATATCTTTACTACATGATAGCAGTGGAACTATCTCTATAGACTGACTTCTGTCTCTTCGATCAAAGAAACACTGCCCACCAACTAGCGACTTAAATGAACAGCAAACATCCATTTTGTTTTGTTCCCGGGAGTCAGTCATTGAAGAGCGAATTTCCATGAAAAAATTATATATAATTTGATTGAGCGATTAGCCAAAATAGGCTAGCCGCAACAAATTTTAGCTAAACCTACCCTAAGTATTCAGACTGAAGAAAAACTATCTGTCAAGATATTATTATTGAGCATTTTAGTTGTTTGAAAAAGAAACATTTGCGTACAATAAACTATATGTACATGTACAGTACGTGCGTGCCTGGAAAGCAATCAGTCCAGCACAGTAATTGTTCAAATTAATAGCTACCAAGACACTGGCACTGTTGATGTATATTATTTATCATTTAAACTTTTAGAATTTGTTTAGTTTACTTTTCCCGACTTTTTAGAAGGAGGAAAGGCACCAAATGTCGACAAGCTGACTGGTATACAGATAAAATACGTTTAACTGGGAATCGATCCGCCGAAATCAACAATTTCAAATTTAATCACTGTCAGTAGTGCAGTGTTCCTTCAGATCACGTAAGGCTACAAACCAACAATATCAACTTGTTATTACGCTCAACAAATGAACTTCCAACGATTTTCTTTCTAGAACTCATTCTTGTAATTAAAATGATCAAAGAAACAACAGCTTAAAACAACATCGCAGTAACAACCGAACTCCAAGTAAATTGCTTCTCATTGGCGTTTTTAATTGACGAAATTTCTAAACCGATGCCTTTCAAAATATTAAAGTACATATAAAGGTGGTCCATTATGCTTTTCGTTTTTCACCCAAACGTTCTGAGATAGCCATCTGCGGTTTGTTGGAAACGAATTGTGCATTCAGGGTGACCGCCCGCGTCACGCAATTGTTTACATTCCCACGGCGGTTCAGGGAAAAATTTATGAGAAACACAGGCCAAGGCGGGCGACTTAAAACCATTTGCCCAGAGATGTTTTTTGATTTTCAAAAAGGTGGATGTATAGTTAACCCGTAGAAAGTGTTTTTATGGCATTTAAAGTTATAGCCCATAGAAAAATATGGCGATATTTTAGTGCTATAATTCACTTGCAACACATTGTAATACTTTGCATGTCAGTTCGATCTCATTTCGGGCTCAAACGAAACCTCAATTTATTTTATTTTTACCTCAGTCATACCATGAAGACCTGAGCTGAATATAAAAACCATTGAAAGATTCTCAAGTAGCTGTTGTGCGACGCGCGAAGCAATCAAATTTTTAGAAAATTCAGCATAACCGGAAGTAGGTTTTGAGCCCAATCGGGGCGAAATCGTTTTTCGCAAATTTCTTCCAACAAAAGCTCCCTTAGCGGAAACTAACTACGGTCCGTTTGTTTTCTAACTAGGGCCAATCTATGGGCAAAATTTGAGCGAAATCGATTTTTCAACTTGTGCCGTTGTTTGGTCCATATTTGTGGGCACTGGCTCTTAAGAACAAGCCCGCAGAACTAGTAGAACTGAACCAATTTTCCCAGGTTATACACTGAACGAAGATTTGATAGTTAATTAACTACTGAGTTCTTTTTCATCTCTATATAAACTACATTTACTTTAACGTTTGAAATCAGATGACACAACGAATGCTAACCATGTGTTGGTTTTAAAACGTGATGTTTTTAAGAAACGTGTCGTTATTCCCACTGAATATTGCCAAGATAGATGTCATGCCAAGAAATTAATGTAGTGATAATCTTTGTGGTTGCCAAACCTTATCTGTGGCTGCCAAGCTGTAGGCTGTTATTTTCTTTAACAAATTTAAAGGAGTCGCTACTTTTATCGAGGACGTTTTATTAGGTACAAAAGTACCTACCGTGATAGCAACTGCCCGTCTGGCTCTCCAGCCATTATCTATCTGCGCTAGTTCTCATCGTCAAGTCAAGTTTGGTGTGTGTGCTTACCAAAGTGAGTACCATGTCTATTTCTTTTATTTACTTTTATCATCTTGTATTCATTTCTGTTACCACCGAGGTTGGTAACGTTACCGAGTTGATCGCATGCTCGGAACACTGTCTGTCGACACATGTAACTTCTACCTTGTTGCTCGGTTATATTTATTCTATATCACTTGTTTTCGACTTGTTACCAAGCACTATTCGACTATTCCAAGGTTGAGCGTATCTTGACACCTTTAGTTTTTATCGCTTTGGCTATTTTTTTTGTGTGCTATTACTGGTATAAGTAGATTTATCTTTTTTATCGTTTACGTTATCACCGCACCGCTCTCCTTATGTGATTTACTTGGATTTTAGTTTTGTATTCTGTCTTCGTGAATTACACTATAACCTATTTGATGTATACACCTGATTAAAAGAGCGTTGTCATGTAAAACGTATAAACCACAAACGATAATGGCGACTTTATGGAATAATGGGAAGACTGAAGAAGCATGATCATGAATATCCAAGACTGTTCCCCGCAGCATTTAAATGATCGTGGCTCAGCATCCCCGATTTAGAAAAAATTTGGAAAACCGCCCAGGTCTTCCTAAAGGAAGCTAAAATAGAATGAAAGGAAAATCTACATTTACAGATAATGCGAGCAATCAGGCTGCTGTTTCTTCAGTATTATTACTCAGGTAGTAATAAAATTTTACGGCCTGCCTGCTGTAGTCCTCCGGATCGAATCGCACGGCCTTGCGCTGTTAGAGAATTATGTCAGAACATCTGTCTAGGATCGATGGAGAAAGAGTACGATGTACTCGGATACAAGAAAGATAGTCCCGTTTGCCGCAATAAGTGACAATTAATTACCCTTCGAAATGCCAGGCTTTAGAAAATAAGACTGTTTCGCATCGCATGTGGTTCATCCAGTTTGAAATTAACTGTGGCGAGATTTCTTGAAATTCATTTCAATAAAAAAAAAGAAGTAGAAAATGCCTTCTCTGCTGTGTTTTATTCCCGGTAAAGAAATTTAAACTTTCACTGCAAAAAGAGCGAACTGAGAACGTGTTAATGTTCATACGCGACCGGTTATCGGTAACATTTTTTTTTGGACACTATGTAAATAAAAAAGAACTTTCGTTGCATGAAATTTCTGACGCTACGCTTACGGTGGCAGAAATCGCCGCTGACAGCTGTCACCTCGTGACGGGAAGTCAGAATTTTAAAATTCAGTAATTGTAAGGCTAATAGCGCCTAAGCATCTAACGCCAGTTTCTACAAGTAAATTATATTTTAGGTCACCAAATGAATGTCCCCAAACCATCTGATTTTGCTTTCTTCACCAACAAAATCAAAACAAAAGCAAACGCTCCCAAAGCATCCCGTCGACAGAGAGTCTTTAAACAACCTATATTTGTGTTAATTTTTCCAACATTTTTTCAGTGAAGTGTAATAATTAATTAAACAGACCGCCATCATTATGGGAATCTTTAATTTCCTTCTTTCAATTTCTTCTTTTAATTTGTGGCTGACTTTTCATGAGCTTCTTTACCTTGTGCCAATCACTTGCCTGAATACGATGTTTAGTAAACTTTAAACAAAGTTTACCTTTGATAATTTTACCAAAACTCTGGTCGATAAGATCCTCACCCGCCTCAATATTGCCTTATAATTTTCTTCTTTTTTTCTCGAGCCTCGTGTGCATGTGTCTTTTACAGGAGAAAGATGACAACGCTTTACACTGCAGTATCTATTGCACCAAGAATGCCGATTTTTAGGAGCTAATAAAAAACTTGTAACGTTAAGTGAAGAATGCTTGCCGCGTCTTGAATAATAGATGCTGCAATTTTCTGTTTTGAAATCTATTCTCTCGACTCGAACTGACATTTTGATCATGTCACAGTTGGGCCCAGGGGTTTCGTGTTTCTACCGGTAAATAAGCTAAAAGTTGGACCATTGCCAATAAAGAATATAACTTGTGGGAGTGAGCCTGGAATTTCCAATCAGTAACAACCTCCAGTGGTGCAGTCAAAAAGGTTGGACCACAAGTAGAGATACAAAAGTAAAACAATTAACCGTTATTGGCTTTTACTGAGGAAAACAGTGAATTTTGCATCTTGAGAGTCTCACTGTCTCTCGAGACTAAGTCAATTAAAACTTTGAGACTCCACCATTTTTTGTTTTTGTTTTTTGTTTTTTGTTTTTGTTTTGTTTTTAAAGTCCTGTGATTCCAACGATAACACCAGGCCATCGTCAACTCAAAGCTCTGATCACGTACAACAGCGATCAACATTTCGCGCGTGACAGTGAACTGCTCTGACTTGCTAGTTTTCGCAATGTTGCTTGCTCGTGGCATTTGGCGGTAAACAGGTTTATTACTAGATGTCATGTTACCATGAACTAGCCAATGAATGGGCGCGCTGTAGCAGGAAAAACACCAGTTATATAACAATAGCGTCTTGGCATCAGCGAATTGGTTTATTCCAAATCGAACTAATTAATATCAGGACTGTCATCTCTCTCATATTTTCTATTATCTAACCAAATATACGTTTTGAAGTTCCTAAATTGGACGGGTATTTCATATAATTTTTTTACAATTTTCAATCCCCTCCCTTTCTTAAAAATTTCGGTCGAATGAAAAGTCTTTTCCGTCTTTCATCTTTTGTTTTCTTCTCACACTTTCCTGTTTGGTTTACGTTTGGAAACCTTTAGATGGTAACTAAGCATTTTTAGGTTTTTAGATATTTTAAGATATGAATGACTACTAAGTGTCAAGGTTTCCCTTGCTGAATTAATGAAAACGCAGAATACAGTGTTTAGAAACAGCCGGGTTAGTCTGGTTGACTTTCAGCTGGGCTTTGAGTCTTTAATTTACAGCTATCAATGTCATACCGGCGTATTTCAGTGAGGTACCTGTTTGGTCATGTAAATAGACATATTAAAAAATTCCTTGCTGCAGATGTGTTAGATAATTTGATGCAATAAATAATGTAATAGCAATTTTCTCGGCCTCTCAATATAGTTATTTGTAGTGTTCTAAAAGCAAATGTTTGCAAGAAACAATTTCACTGTAGCCTACCTTTTAATTTATTTTGATGATAACCCATACCGATTTCCTTGTGTAAGTTGTTGCGAATTAATAATTCACACGAGACAGATGATAACTCATACCGATTTCCTTGTGTAAGTTGTTGCGAATTAATAATGCACACGACACAGACGACACCATTTCGACACAACTTTGTATCTAGGGCATATTTTAGAAATTGGTCGTTTAATCAGTGAATTGACATGAGCAGTTTTGCTTATTTTAGATGTTTTATTTAAGAATTTAGACATTTATTTAACTTTCAGTTTTGAAATGACGAGTGCTTTAACTTAACGCCAGCCGAGATCTGGAGTTTGGAATATTTACTAATATCTGCAATATCATGTGGAGTACACTGAAAAATCACCGTCGACTAAAATGTAGCTGATCGCTGGGGCTTACTTACTTGTTACTCCCATTTCAAAGTCTCTCCTTTTGCTATTTGAGCGCTGACTGAATATAGTTTCCATAGCAATATAATTTCTTTTTAACGTTGTGGATTTTGGAAAAAGACTTGTTCCCGTAATGTCACTTTAAACTCACTTCTAAGTTTCGTTTTTCTTTGTCTTCGGCTTTAGAACGCAATTCAAAAAATTTATATACATGTGAATACATGTAACTAGACGGTTGCCTTTCACGAAACGGCCATAAAACTAAAGCCCTGTTCTCTACATAGAGCTAAATGGTAAGAGAGAAATTGTTAATCTTGAAAGTGGAAGTCGAAAATATCACAGTCGTACGTGATGATCATAATTAACTCCCGGGGAGAGTGGGGGGTGGGGGTGGGGGGGGGGGCGGTACTCCCTTATACGGGCTATATAGGTATGTGCAGCCCCAAAGGGTATTGTTTTTAAACCGTTTTGATCATAGATAGGGTAACGATTTTAGCTGACTTTGGCCATTTTGGTCATAAATAGGGTATGTTTTTTTTTTTACTCTAGGCTTGATATGGGTACGTTCTTAAGCCTACAAGCCACTTTTTCATCATTATCGTAAAGAAAATCAACAACGGCCCTTCACAAATTATGTTCAGAGAATTTAAAATTGGTATCGACCAGAGATCCAGTTATAACGCAGGTCTGAAACAGGGGGTGATGCAAGGTTCAGGCTATAAAAACGGTTTCCAATTTTTGGTCAGGTCATAAATAGGGTAGGGAATATCGCAGATTTTGGTCATAGATAGGGTAAGGGTTTTGGGAAGCGGGCCACACCCCCCCTCCCCCAATTTTTCTGGGAGTACCCCCCCCCCCCCCCCCTCCGGGAATTAATCACATTTTATGACAACCGGCGATTGAAATAATTAAAGGCGAGTCAAAGCAGTTGTTGCGTCCTGATTGAAGCTTCTTGTCATTTCTGAAAGTTCAAAATTACAGAAGGTGCCAAACCGTAGGATAAATTAACTGCAGGAAGACATTGCTTGAAACTACAACGAAAAAGGTTTGAATTGTTCTCTTAACTCTAATTTTTAACTGAACATTTATTTTGATGATAACCCATAGCGATTTCCCGGTGTAAGTTGTGCCGACTAAATAATTCACACGATAGCGACGACACCGTTTTAAAACCGTGAATTGACATAGCAGTTTTACTTATTTTAGAAGTCTTATTTAAGAATTCAGACATTTATTCGACTCTCAGTTTTGAAATAACGAGAGTTTTAACTTAACGCCAGTCGACATCTGGATTTTGGAATACTTACTAATATTTGCAAAATCATGTGGAGTGCACTGAAAAATCACCGCCTAAAATGTAGTTTATCGCTGGGCCTTCATTACTCCAATTTCAAAGTCTCTTCTCTTTCTATTTGAGCGCTAACTGAAGATAGTTTCCATAGCAACATCATTTCCATGTAACGTTGTGAATTTTTTTCTTAAAAACTTGTTCTTGAAATGTCACTTTTACTTCTAATATTTGTTCTTATTTGTCTCTATATACATAACTACACGGCTGCCGTTCACGTAGGGACCATAAGACCAAAGCCCTTTATCTCTACAGACAGCTAAATTATAAGAGAGAAACTGTTTAACGAGAAAGAGGAAGTCGAAAATACCGCAATCGTGATGCAAATAATTAATCACATTTTATGACATATACAACCGGTGATTTAATTAACTGAGAGTCAAAGCAGTTGTTGTGTCCTGATGGAAGCTCCTTGTCACTTCTGACAGTTCAAAATTACAGAGGGCGCCAAACCGCAGGATAAATTAGCTGCAGGAAGACATTTCTTGAAACTACAACGAAAAGGTTTGAGTTCTGCCCTTAACTCTACCTTTTAACTGAACATTTTATTTTGATGATAACTTGTGTAAGTTGTGGCGAATAAATTATTCACACGAGACAGACGACACCATTTTTAATCCGTAAATTGACATAAGCTCTTTTGCTTATTTTAGAAGTTTTATTTAAGAATTTAGACAATTATTCAACTCTCAGTTTTGAAATAACGAGTCTTTCAACTTAACCCAAGTCGAGATCTGGATTTTGAAATATCATCATCTGGAGTGCACTAAAAAATCACCGCTTAAAATGTAGCTGTTCGCAGGGGCTTAAGGTGGCTCCCTAGAGTTATTAGGAAACACCCTCCCTATAGAGCGCGAGTTAGGAAAGGAAACGTAGTTAATTTCTCTTAAAGTTTTCCCCTTAGAGATTTACCAGTATGGGTACTGTTACAATAAGGCTAATGTTTTGGTTGTCAATTTTTGGATTAAGGCCGTTATCATGGTAACATCTCATCTAATGACAGGCAGATATATTCCTCATTTTGACCTAAACTCCCCAATATTTATACTTTCCTTCGGTGAAATCTTTTCATATTTGGCCACATCCTGGAAATGATATTGCCTGACATTTTGAACTGGTAAAAAGTCAAAGCTGTTCAGACGGTTTTTCCAATATTCTGTAATTTGTCATTATTCTAAATATATGAGATTAGCTCTGACAGATTTTAACAAAAATAGAGTATTTTATAGGAATTGTATGTGGTTTCAATTGAGCCAAATTTAAAAAAAAAGACCGAAGGAAACGCGAGAAACTTAGCATTTATTTTCTCACGTGACGTCACAAAAATCAGAAAAACACGCGTGGTATCGCGCGTGGGGATTCATTTTGGCGCGCGCTCATGTGACGCCATGTATCGCGCGCGAGAAAGCAACAGTACAGCTTTTTTTTCATTAAACACACGTTTGAACAGAGTTTGAAACTATTGCTACTTATAAAGAAGTGATTTAACGCCTTTCAAGTGCTGAAGTGATTTCGTTTCTGCTCAGGGGTTACTTGCGTCATTTTTGAACGCGCGATTAATACTGATGTTTGGCTGGCAACGGTAGCGCGCGCTATTGAGTCTCAGTAAAACTCTAGGGAGCCACCTTAATAGCGACGCGCACAGATGACGTCAGAAAATTTACCCCCTGGTGTGACTCAGACAAACAAACCATTCCATGGGCTACTTCTTTGAGA
>JAHPZR010056059.1:25000-32500 GCA_019787425.1 Platygyra sinensis | reverse complement strand
GTGGAGAATTAGAAAGGTTTAAACGAAACCAAGTTTGTCCGCGCGCTCCTCCGTTTTGTTTTGTTTTGTTTGTTTTTAGTATCTTTGTAGGCTATAGATGAAACGTCCCAAACAGCCGGACAATTGTTGACAATTGTTGACTCGCGTGCCCCACTTTGTGAAGTGTCACCCAAATAATTGATTGGTTGAAAATTACCAACACATGTTGGCCAACCGTTCACACGTCAGATACGAGTTTACCAACACAAAAAAGCTGGCGAAAAAGTTGGCGAGAATAGAGGCAAGTTCTATTTGTCGCCAACAGTTTGCCAACTTATTTACCGACTGTTTTTCTGC
Source organism: Platygyra sinensis (assembly GCA_019787425.1). NCBI lineage: Eukaryota > Metazoa > Cnidaria > Anthozoa > Scleractinia > Merulinidae > Platygyra > Platygyra sinensis. Next base: position 32,164 of record JAHPZR010056059.1, on the reverse strand, counting down.
CGTTTACACACAACCTGAGTTTGTCAACACGAGGTTGCCAAATTTAGTTTGCCGTGTGAAGGCCGCTTAACCGTAGATCTAATCCGAAGGTCGTGGCTTCGATTCCCACCGAGGTCAAAATATTTTTTTCTTTACCTCATGTGGTTCTCTGATTCCCTTTACTATGGCTAACGCCCAGTGGGCTATTCATGGGTTAAATTGGCACTTAAATTTACACCTCAGAGTTAATTCTCTGTTCCACCATTAGTGTTCATAGTGCTACGTGGCACAGCATTGATATGTACCCTTACTTTCTCTTCGCCGCGATTCACCACCAATATCGTCCATGACTTTCTCTGTCTGACCTCGTAGCTCAGTCGGCAGAGTAACGATAGATCTAATCCAAAGGTCGTGGGTTCGATTCCCACTGAGGTTAAAAGATTTTTCTTTACCTCGTGTGGTTCTCTGATTCCCTTTACTAGGGCTAACACCCAGTGGGTTATTCATGGGTTAAATTAGCACTTAAATTTACACTTCAGAGTTAATTCTCCGTTCCACCATATACACATATTGTCACCCTCCTTTTTTTATGAGCAACGGCATCCTGGTTTTACTTTGATGACTCTTAACTATAGTGGGAAAGTTTTTCCAAAGTTAAATTTGAAAATGCTGCGCAAACAGATGGGAAGAGAAATATTAAACACCAAAGACCGTGTTTGAACACATTTCCAGACACAGAGAAAAGAACTAAAAATACGGCGCGCAAAAAAGTATTTTTGACGAACGCCTCGGCGTTTGGAATTGTGATCTCACTGTCTTAAATGTTTCATATCTCTTCTCAATCGAAACCAAAACTAACAAGAAATCGGCGAAATAAAATCTTGAAATAACTCATAGTATACTTATAAAGATGAAATATCCAAACACTTTCACATTCACAATTTCCTTTGTTTACCTTGATGGCTTACAATTGAGATTGAGAATTTATCCTTCTTTCTGGTAGCTTCACTATGAAAGCCTTGCGTTTTCTACAAATGCTGTTTTTGGTATCGCACCTGACTCGCTTCATTGAGGCGCACAGCGACGTAATTTGCCAAAACTTCAAATTCGTGATCGATGAAGATGTCGTCTACAACCACATTCTTGAGGGCCACGTGTTTAAAAGATTGACTGTCCACAGCGCTGCCGAGTGTCACAGAGGGTGTAAAGATGATTGCTTATGTACATCGATGAATTATTTTCCTGTATTCCAAGAAAACAACTGTGAACTTAATACTGTTGACAAAGTGATGGAGCCAACAGCACTAAAATGGAAACAAGGAGTTAATTACTATGACTTGGTGAGAAGCTACATTGCGAAGGTGAGTCGTCATTGTTTACTAAGCAGTTTGTCAGCTAATCCGTAAGTCCCTTTGTTTGTTTTTCTTTCGTTAATATTGATATCCATTCGTTCTTTTGTTCGTTCCCTCGCACGTTCCGCCCTTCCGTTCTCCCATTTCTCCGTTTCATTTTTCTCATTTCGCCATTTGCTCCTTTGCCTCTTGATTGGTTGGCGCGCGCTCTTCTTCTCGTTCGCTCGTCCATCCGCTCGTTCGTTTATTCGCCTCAAACCATTGGCTAATTTGCCGTTGTAAATAAGAGTCCATACCACGCTGCTCGCGTCAATGTGTTACGCAATGCCTTTTTCAGCTCGCGCTCTGAAGAAAAATCACTTTCTTTGACGCTGGTATTGTGGTAAAAAACAAATCGAAATGTGGTTTATGGTGGTCTGTACTCTTATCGAGTGTGCGTCATTACTCTTTTCCCAAACGTTTTTTTTTCGTATTCTTTCTGCATATTTAGCAAGTTTGCAATGTTTTTTTTTTAAGGAAAGTCTGACGCGTACAAGCAGCTCATTTGCATAATGCAGCGCCGGCATACACTTTCAAGTCCGAGCCGGTGTTTTCAATTGTCAAGAAAAAGAATTATTACGTTATCTTTGCTATTCTGGTAAAAAAAAAACAAACAAACAACAACAACAACAACAAAACAAAAAAACCCAAAGAAAAAAGAACAAATCGAGTGTGATTTAGCGTGGTCTGTTTAACAAATAGATTCCATGTTGCCGTGCGTCTGTTCAGTAATAGATCACAGATTATGTCAAAATGTGACAAGAACAAAAAAGTGGCACACGAGGCGTAGCCGAGTGTGTCACTGATGTTCTAAGCACATTTTGACGTCTTCTGTGATCTATTACTGAATGAAATACATCAGAATATGTTACAAAGGCAGAAGTTACACTTAAGAAGTAAAAACAACGACAGAGAATACTATTGAGCTGTCTCTGTTTTTGATGAGAAGCTTTACTTGTGTAAAAATGCTCAAACAACACTTACATACAGTGTAGTAACGCTCGCTTGCTTGGTAGCGACGGCTCCGGTCATCTTAACGAATTGAACCTCAACAATTCCGTATCATCGCTCACTCGACGAGTAATCAGTTGAAAGCTTGCTCCTGTGCTCGGAGTTAAACAACTGAAAGAAGACTAGTCTTTCCAACTTTGACGTTAGTTCCAGCAATCTTGCTGCAAGCAGGTAAAAGCCGTAAATGTAAACTGTAGCTTCTTTCAAATACAACTCGGGGATTTGGCATTTTCAGTTCGCAAGCTTTGAGCTCCTTCTTTCCATTGGAACTGAAAGTCACATTTTCGTGAGTCACGATGCGACCGGATTCCTCTGGACTAGCAACCTTTAACTTCCTTTACGCCCTGGTTAAACAGGTTAAACTATTAACTGAAAATGAACTTTGAAGGCATCGTTTCGAAAGCAACGCGAAAGTGAAAGGTTAGCCGAAGTCCAGTTTGCGATTGACAGCTGTCGTCTCGTCAGCCAGTCAAATTATTTGAACAATTCTAACAATGATTGTAATTGGCTTATTTTAGCGTGCTTTATCAGAGATTAGTAAACGGCTGTCGCTTCTTTTACTCCTTTGGAAAATAAAGTTTGGTTAGCGAATGCTTGGGGAAATTATTGAATTCTTTATCACAAAACTAATGAAGAAGCCTCGACTGTGCTTTGTTCTGTTGTTAAGCACTAAGCAAGCGGAAGAGCACTCAAAATGTGGAGGAAAACACTCAACTGGGTCTCGTGTTTTCCTCTACACTTCTTTCGTACTCTACTGCTTCCTGCGTGCTTTACAACAGAACAGAGCACAGTCGCGGCCTATTTATTTGTATAATAGATGTACCCTACTCTGTTATTTATAATGATGATGATGAATTTGCCAGCACATAGGATAACTTCATTATTTGTAAATAATGATTGTATATAATGGACACGCTTTGATGTAAATCATAAAATGTAACCCATAAATTTACACTCAGCGAGGTGAAATTTCATAACACATAAATAAAATATTTCCACTCTAGGTAAACTTCATCATTTATGAATAATGATCTACATGCGAGGTGGAGTTTACTTTCTCGAAATCACAAATTTACAACTAGTTTGGCTAACTTTATGATATGTCAATAATTAAAAGTGTGTAATCTTTTGTTTCTATATAATTCATTTCATGATTAAAAATTATATATAAATCAGGGTGTGAATAACATAATTATTTACATACTATCTGACAAGTTTTGTGTCTTATTTATAAATAAATTTTCTGGCAGTTTTAAGTATTTCTTAATTAGCAAAAAATGTCACAAATTTGTTCTAACTAGTTCCTTTACAGAAGGTGCCCCATATTTAATTTATGTAACTCGAATATAACTAGACTCAGTATGCGTGGCACGACAAGAGCAATTGACAGGCTTCTTTGTTAGATTATTCATCTACGACATTTCTTTCCATATGTCAGCTATTATCCACAGTAGTTCACTACTAAACGATAAGCCAAAAAAATGCTCAGACCCAAACTAATTGTTAAGTACATATTCAGCGACAAATATCGTGCATTATTATTCAATAAATTATAACATTATCCAAATATGGTCATAATGCTCTCGATATCTGTCATCCGTAGGTAACAGATATCCGGCGATATACGCAGCTTCGTACGTGGGAAGAAAAAGTGAAGTGAAAAAATGTCCACAGAAAGGTTTAAAAATGTTACGAGCTTGGAAATCAATTTTGTTATCAATTTGTTGAATAATAAAACAATTATCCTGCTCAATCTCGCAGAATAACGTCTGATTTTAGCCGACTCGGCCTACGGCCGTCGTCGGCTAAGTATCAGACGATATTCCGCGCGATTTCGCAGGATAATTGTTTAATAGTATGCCCGAGTTGGAGCTCTCACATCCGCCCACTCTATTTAAAATGCAGCCTAAATTTTAAGGTAATTCCTCAGAACTTAAAGTTACCGATATCTTTTTTTGTGTGTGTAAACTCTCCATGAATGTTCTCTGCCAAGCACTGTTTCGAAAAACACAATAAAAATGAAAGGTCAGCACGCTCGCTTAAGAGATGTGATGAACCAATCTTACTCAATTTATGCCTGTACTCGTGCTAATCACGCGCGTTATTCATCAGCCCAATTTATATTTTGCGGTTGTTGGAAGTATAACTTATTAAAGTAATACTTGGTAAAAAAAAAACCTGACATGCCGCAAGTGTCGAGCATTTAGAACATAATATCATTTGTCGAAAAAACACACCATTTAAAACGACGTGGACTTAAAGCGTTTGTATAGTAGGGGTATCGAATGGTCCCATCCAATTTGAAAGACATGAATGTCTCCAGGAAAAATGCTTCATCGTTTTGTTGACGCTTTATTGAAACTGACCGGCTAGAGCTCACACCCAGGTAGTAGGGTAACCTTACCTGAAAGATTTCGCTTGTAAAGGCGGGCTATCTTTAACCTGCCTGTAAACAGGGCTTTAAAAAGCTTCACATCCCATTTAGCGTCAACCTAAGTGAAGTAATTTTGCAGCAAACGGTATATTAAACAAGAAGTAATTGGCTGTAAGCTGCTGGGAATGGTTGAACGGCGATAAGATCTTAACATATTTCTTAGCTTTGCGCCTGTTGTCCTGTTTTGAAGGAGTCAGCCAGATAACCTGGCGCAAAACAACGTTTTAATACAGAGAGATTCAAGCTGAAGGAAAATTTACGAAGTGGTCGCTGCTCGCCATTTGTAATTTCTACAGTGCTCGCTGCTCGCATGAGAAAATTGATCATTGCTAGTTCTCGCAAAAATAAACGCACTGCTATCATGTTCGCAAATGCACGCAAAGACCATTCGATAACCCTTATAGTCGTCGTTTTCGCGGACATAATTTTCGTTCCAGAGTACGCTTTCACCTATGTCATTATTTTTTCCTTTTTAATTAAAGAGGATAACATGTAAACGATTATTATGCGATAAAAATTATAGATCACCATGCGCGTTTAAAAAGAAAACAACATTTATTTCGCAATCGAGCTTAAGGGAATTTTCTCTCTTGTGTATGTGCACGCGCTCATTTGCGCGCGCTAATGACGCAAAAATCGTGCGCTGTAGGGATGCGCAATGTAATACTAAGGAATCACCTCAATGTAAACTTTTAGGGCTACTGTTCACACTATTCCGTCACGATAATACTCGGAGAACACACTAGAACACAAAATTCCCGCGGACAACTATCTGCCCTAAGGCAGAAACACGCTATTATTAAGGTGGCCGAATATATCTGCCTGTCACTAGCTGAGATGTTGCCATGGTAACGGCCTTAATCTAAAAATTGACAGCCCAAAAAAAGCCTTATTTCAACAGTGTCCTCACTGGAAATCTCTACAGGAAAATCTTTAAGATAAATTAACTAAGTTTCCTTCTCTAACTCGCGCTCTATAGCGAGGGTGTTCGCAAATATTCTAGGGAGCCACCTTTAAGATCTGTTTGCTAAACTATTACTAAGATAGCACTAACTTGTGAGTATAGTTACGAGCTTGTTGTGTGCAAATTATAAAGAGAATCTAATGACTAGATTTTCTGCCAATAAACAAAACCGATTTTAAACATACGAGTAAAGGGGGTAAGTTTCTAAAGAAATTATGGTGCTGCGTCGGTGGGAGTACTACAGGATAATTTGGTTTTATCAACTGAGTTGTTAAAACCAAATTATCCGATCTTAAACACCTGTTTAAATTTAATCATGTTGCCATGGCAACGGCACATACGCCAGCTTAATTATGAAAACCTTGAAGTTTGTGTTGTTAACTTGCTTCCTGCCATTTTGGCGACCAACGGTTCCAGGGTTTTAGAGAAAAAGGTAAATTAAACAGACGTATCCAAAACTGTGTTAAGCCACCTTTAAAAGAGATGCTTCCAGCTAGCGCAAACATAATCAATCAAAGAAGGTAAATAATGCTCACTTTTGTATCATGTTAGGGTGGAGGGAAATACATCCCAGAAAAGCATTCCTGTGCGAACAGATGCTGCCGCGACAAGCCTTGTGTCAACGGAGGGGTATGTGTGGAGATTTGTGACCCTTACAGCACACGGTTTCACTGTACTTGCCCCGACACGCACATGGGCCGGCGATGTGAAACGATTAAACATCCAACAAACTGCAAAGACTTAGCTAAACACGGTGCTTTTACATCTGGAAAGTACTTCATCGTTAGTTCTGTGAACCAAACGTTTTCTGTATTCTGTGACACTGAATCAGAATCGGGATTTGTTTGGACATTAATACAATCATTTTCCTTGGCTAATAACGGTTTCGTCAGAAAAAGACCGTTTGTCGTTGATTTCCCTATGAATAACGAAGACATTGATGTGAACTGGAGCTTGTATCGCCTGTCCTTAACACAAATGTGGTCAATTGCTAATCAGTCAACACACTTCCGAGCAACCTGTAACTTCCCAACAGAGGGTCTGCAGTATACTGACTACGCACGCGCCAGGCTGGAAGGTTTCGACATATTTGGCAGCTGGGATTTTACCTGTCGGATGTATGAATACATAAAAATCCGGGGAATTGAGTGCTCTAACTGCACTGCTGCGACAAGACAGTTCGAAGACAAAGCATGGAGAATAGAAAGTGACAGAAGCAGATTATATAACTGCCAATTTGATGGAACTCCAGGTGCAGTGGGCAACGAGAACAATTTTGGGTGGTTTAGGTTTGTTAATACTAATCACAGCTGTTCATCCTCGCTTAACTCGACAACTCAGCACTGGTTCGGAGCTAAGAGTGATTTGTAAAGATCCTCGCCTGA
>JAHPZR010056059.1:0-20000 GCA_019787425.1 Platygyra sinensis | reverse complement strand
TTTTGTGTCTAAGGGATATATCAAACACTCAAGACAGTATTTTACCACATAAACAAAAGTCTCGAAGTTTGTCAACAATAATCAGCTACGCGTCGAAGAAAGGGTCTCCTCGCTTTCATCTTTCTCGTCATTAGCTTCATCTTCTTTGGTCAGTTCTTTGTTGTGTATTGCAGTTTCTTCTGCCGCTTCTGAAGAATGCGCGGTAAATGAAAGAATCTCAATATTCCCATTGCTTGCCTTTCGTGCCTCCCTATCGACATTAATTTCGTCGTTTTCCGTGGCCTATAAACAAAAGCAGAGAAGCAGTAGTTTTAAGACTAAAAAAATTTCTCCTTTAGAGCGTGTTTCAAGAAAGTTTAAATCTTTGAAGCTTTTGATGAAGATCACACATTTTGTTCAATGCTAATCAAACTTTAGAAACTGCTATCAAAATAGGAAAAAACTCAGAAATCTTCCTTCTATTTACATTTTCAAAAAGCACAAACGTAAATCTGAGCGCTACTGGCTGACTGGTGCCAAAACTGTTAACTACCTTGGTCCTAGCTTATCCAAAATAATGTAGTACATACACTTCAAGTTTTCCTTTTAATGTTTAATAGTTCTAAATAAATCCTTAATTTTAATTTAAAGGATAGCTCTTTAATCTTAACTTTCTTACCCTCTGTTATATTACCTTACACACCTTAATTAAGTTGGTGCTTGATTGATTGCATTTCCAGTAGACCTTCTTAGCACTGTCCCTTCAGATTTGACGAAAGTAAAAGCGATTTTTTTAAATTTTTGTTTCAGCTCGTGATAACGAATACGAGCTTAGGAGACCAGATGAAGAGGTCGTCTTCAAAATTTTCTGGAAAGCTCCAAAAAGGGCTGGTCGAGTAGATTCAAGATGTTTAACAAGTAGCTTTCTACCTTTGTTCGCCGTTTTCGAAGGTAATGTAAAAGATTATCGTATAGAATATATTCAACCAGTAAGAACATTGGTTCTTGTACAGTAGAACATCCAAGCATGTTAACAATATTCTTGTGTGATCCCATGTTCTTCATAGGTTCAATTTCTGTAAGAAAATCTTCTCTTTGGTCATTGTCTGCCATACCTACAAATGAAAGTTTCCACTGATGGATGAAGCTCTCTTTAGAGTGACTAGCTACTATTTGCCGGTTAAAGCTAATCTGACTTTCAAAGAGCTATAACTTTTCGTTTTTGTTTAACAAATAGCACGGGAAAGCATCAGTGAAATCATCTCACACGATGCAGAAACGACTTTTTGATTAAACTCTATACTAAGAACTGGTGATAAAATCATCACATTTGGACGTGGAATGACATCATTTTTATTTCTGCAACTGATTGAGGTCATGCAGTACCATTTACTGACTTTTGCTTATCGAATCGAGCCGCATCTTCAGATTCCAAAACAATACAACATATAATTTACTTTCACCTCCACAGTGAATCCCCCAGTCTGCTTGACTGTATTTTTGCGAATCCCATTTGTTGGAAGAAACATAGATTATCATATCTTCGATTCTTCAATATTGCTAATTAAGTTAAAAAGCACTCTCGCAATATTTTAATAAGGCCTTATTTGTTTCAAGTGTCTCTCTAACACATATGGCAATCAGAACAGCTAGCAAGAGTGCGAAAACAAGCGCAGCCAACTTTGCGGCGGATAACGGATCAATGAGAAGATCTCTATCTGAAAATAAAGAGTGGATTGAAAAGAGAAACACTCAGTCTGATTTGCATACTGTGTTCATCATGGTGATTTCCTTTGTTTGATGAATTCATTCGTTTCGTGAGACAACAAAATTAGCAGAAGGGCTTGAAGACTGAAAGAGGAGCACAAAGTTAATGTAAAACTAGAACAAAAATTGCTAAAACTTGTAAATACTGCAATGCATAGCTCAAAACAGATTTTACGGGCAATTTCTCTTGGCAAGCAACGTCTGTCCAAATTGACACCACACCGAGTCTATGCATTTGGTTAACGAGTTACCCAATCTGTCTATGATGTATCCTTTTATTGACTTTTATCATTACCAGGTGCAGTCTCTTATTCCCATATACCATTTTGGTATATGGGAATAACCTTACAGATAAATCGAAAAGAAACTAAGCTTTCCATCCTTCAAATATTTACATGTAAGCAATTGAAAGCTTGAAGTTTGTGGCAATAAATTTACATCCTTTCATTTTTTACTTGATGTTAGCAACTTAGAAATCCCTGAAACGGCGAGAAAGTACCCCGCATGGAGTACCAATCATAAAAGGCATAAATCTCAACACAAACATGGTAAACAAACTCATGCAAATTGTTATGCAAAGAAAGAAATGCTGCTATCTCAGCGTTCGCAATTTAGTTCCCCAATTTCACTAATTTTAAGAGCATGCGAATTCTCTTTGAAACTAGACCTCTCATTTAACTGTCTCGGGTTGTTAAATATTTTAGTTCGAATCATATTGCGATCTATTTAGCTCTAAATATACCAAAAAGAAAGTACAAATACGACTTGAAATAAGATTTTTTTTTTTCCTTTTCAGCTTACAAGCCTGAATATGCTGCTCGTTTTTGATCGATTTTGGTCAATATGTGGCAGTAGTATGGGGCGCACCACGGTTTCCTTTTTTTTTCGCTTTGGTTTCCCATTAATTTGCTTTGGTATCGCTGTGGAATAAATTAACTTGATCTAAAATTGCTGTGAAATACATTAACAGGAGTGATATCATAAGTTATTGTCCTGTATTCGTAAATAAATAGCTGTGGAATACATTATTATGTTCTGGTCATTACTGCTGTGGTTTCTCATTAACTGATTTATCCAGACTTACCGTTAACTGCCCGTGAGTCGGAAACGTTGACAAGCGCAAATTTTTGAAAGCGGAATAAGGTTCTCTAGCTTTCTTTGAAAACGTTCTCCAATTTTCGAAACCAGGCTCTATTAACCCCGATTGGTTCATGAAAATACCTGTTAAGTTTTTATCTGAACTCTCAGCTTTGCTGACGAGAGAGAAAGAGAGAATTAATTCTTAGCTAACTGCTCGAGTTTTCCTCTCCGTTAGTCACGCACCGAACTTCACTTAATTCAACCCTAGATTTGCATACAAACTCGAACGGAGAAACCCATGGGACAGCTCTATCATTGAAATTACAAAAATAGCAGTTCGGAGCGCTTAATCTAAACACGCGACAATAAATATTTTTGAACAGCACGTTTTGTTAAGAGATTTAATCGCTTGTTAATAGAAAGATTTGAAATGAATAAAAGTACATTTATTGACAACGAAAGCTCCAACAACTACGAAGTGTTTAACACAAAGTATTGGGAAATTAGGATGCAATGAACAATAAGACCGAAGTCCCCTTAACAAAGAAATAAACTGCAAATAAACTGCAAAAGAACAACACACTATTTATCGGTTTGAAATACATTTCTACTGAGAACAAAACACAGTAGTTCTATTCTTCATCTTGTGGAATGGGTTGCTTCACAAACAATCGATTAGCAAGAATTTCCGCTTATCGATGGCTAGTTCTGTCGATTCCAACTAATCAAATCCATCTGTATCTTTCAGATCTTTTTGGGTTTCCATCACTTTTTGGAAGGTGTAATAGATAAATCAGTTAATGAGAAACCACAGCAGTAATGACCAGAACATAATAATGTATTCCACAGCAATTTATTTACGAATACAGGACAGTAACTTATGACATCACCACCACCACAACAACAACAACAACAACAAAAAGAAACCGTGGTGCGCCCCATACTACTGATGGCATCGAAAAACAAAAATGTGTTTAAAAATTACCTTTAAGCGTCACATCGCGCATACTGAAGCTGAGTTAATGTCCCTTTAAAGTAGTTTTCACGTTCCATCTCGCGTGGCCTTGTCAACCTTGAACTCTTGATTTCATTTCCTTACCCTTGACTCAAGCAGGACCGATATGTGAGTACATTTGTTATTTTGATTAGGTTACGTTTTAATAGCTATGGGCAAAGGTATACAAAGGAACATTTGTACAACGTTAATTGCTTTATAATCGTCTAAATTAGAAAATGTTCTTAACGTTACTAGAGTGAACATCCACCTTTTTAGGTTCGAGAGCTGTTAATTAGTTCTTTTTGTTGTACAATTCTGTCATCGGATCTTATTTAGTGTAGTGTTTACCCTGGCTATTTTTTGATGGTATTGTTATTCAGTTTCGTGATGTTATCGATTCTGAATCATTAGTTTGTCTCGTTTAAGTTTCGACTATTTGTTACGTAACCTTTCCACTAAATTGATATAATTTTGTTACATATTGTTATTTCAGTTTACGATCGTTCATTTTGATGCAATAAATTGTTTGTATAAACAATATTTTAGGGCAGTAGATATATCTAGCAACCTTTGTGACATTTCAGGTGTAAAAATAGTATGGGATCAGTGGGTGTTATATCAAGGGGTGGATGTGTGCACGGGAATTGTTGCAAGCAGAAAATCGAAAATAATAAGAACATAAAATTAAGTCAAAAATTGTTAGATGTTAAAGAATACACAAACGTTAAGGGACCAACAACTTGAAAGCAGCCACGTCAACCGCAAGTCAGTGCAGCAATAATGATAATAATAATGAAATATAAAGGACTTATTAGCATGGAGTGGTTAGAAGAGAAAGGAGGAGGTTAAAATAATTAATTAAAGGAGGAGGGAAAAAAAAATAGAAGTTGTCTCGATTGACTTGGAAATTTTGATGTGCATGTTTTAAACTCACATTCCACATTCCAGGGCATCTATTTAAGGCATAAAAGTTGTAATAAGATACTTGCGTATAGCAGTTAAAAATGGTGTAATGTAATGAAAACATTGTATACAATCTTTCAAAAACTTGAATACTCCCTTGTTATCTTATGATAATTACGTATTTAAAGCTAATTTGAAGCTAACCGTGACGAGGTTTCTTGAAATTCATTTCAATAAAAGAGTAAAAAGTGCTTTACTTATTTATTACTTAGAGAGTAAGCTAAGAATCGGTAACTGCTATACATTCTATACATATGCCTTTGAAATTAAATAAAAATCACTTGTTGCATGAAGAGAAGTCAGAATTTCAAAATACAGTATACTAAAATAGTGAGGCAAATGGCGCCTAAAGGATGCATCTTATGTCAGTTTCTACCAGTAAATTATATATTATTTCACCAAATTAATGCCCCGAAACCGTCTGATTTTTCTCACGCTTTTTTCAGTGAATCAAAACAAAAACAAACGTTCGCAAAGGAACCCGTCAACAGAAAGTCTTTAAACAGCTTATATTTGTGATAATTTTACCCAAACTTTTTTTCAGTGGAGTATAATTATTTATTAAAGAAAACGCTATCATTATAAGGATCTTTCTTTTTTCTTCTTTTAATCTCTTCAGTTAATTTATGATTGATTTTACATGAGCTTTTTTTCCCTTGTGCTGGTCACTTGATTACGGTGTTTTGTAAACTTTAAACAAATTTTACTTTTGCCAAAGCTCTGATCGATAAGATCCTCATTCGCCTCAAAATTTCCTTTCAAATTTCTACTCTTTATTCTCGAGCCTCGTGTGTCTTTTACCGGAGAAAGATGACAATAGTTTGCACTGCTGTATCTATTGCACCAACATGTGGCTTCATAGGTCAGTTGGTAGAGCATTGCACCGGCATCGCGGAGGTCACGGGTTCGAATCCCGTTGAAGCCCTGATTTTTTTCAGGCTTCTTCTTTCCAATTGCTTACATTGGAAAATTTACTGCGATGATCACTCTTCACTTTCATCGACATCCGCAGTACAAATTTGAATTATTTTAGATATACTACACAATGTCGATACGAGAACCTAATGAAATACTTAGAACGTTAAGTGAAGAATGTTTGCCGCGTCCTGAATAATAGATGCTGCAATTTTCTGTTTTGAAATTTATCTCGACTCCAACTGGCAGTTTGTTCCTGTAACAGTTGGGTCCAGGGGTTTCTTGATTCTACCGGTAAATAGTCTACAAGTTGGACCATTGCCAATTCTTGGGTTGCACATGACGTGATCGATTTCTAAAATCTAAAAACTAAGGGTTCACCAAAGATATTATCTTCATCAGGCATGAGACGGGGAACGACCTTACAGCTCAAGAACACGCTTTGTCTGAAAACAGGCACAATTTAAGTTACAGAGTTATGGCGGGGCGTGACATAAAGCTATGAACGAGTTTGTCGAAAAATGTATACTTATCTCGGGATTTTTAACCTCCTTAGAAGTTGAAATATTAGGAGAAAAAAAAAAAACTTATTTAAATGTTTGCTTGATCAGTTCGGATAATCAATGGCCTAGATAGCTCAAGTACGTTCCAGATGTTTGCACTATTTTCCTCTCGCAATGTTCGTGTCCTTTGGAGGTACACTAACATGGCGGCTCCATACTGGGCTCTGCAAAAATGTTGAAAATATTTCGACAAATATTTGAAGATCGCTAGAACATACAGACCTAAAACTTGGAGAAGTACCTTAATTATTTATCTTTTATAATATTGTAATTTCTTGAGTTTATTCACCGGATGGTTTTCGAAATATATAGTTTCAATTGCGTGGGGAGGTGACACGAACGTCCAACCTCCAGTGGGGCAGCTAAAAAGGTTGGACCACAAGTAGAAATACAAAAGTAAAACAATTATTAATTAATGACTTTTACTGAGGGAAACAGTGAATTTTGCATCGCGAGAAACTCACTGTCTCTCGAGACTAATTAAAACGTCAATTAAAACATCGAGATTAGAGCAAATTTTGAAAAAAAAAAAAAAAAAAAAAACCAGGCCATCTTCAAGTGCACGCTCTGACCACCTGCAACAGCGATCAACATTTGGCGGGTAACAGTGAACTGCTTCCCCTTTGACTTCATAGTTTTAGCAATGTTGCTCGCTCATGGCATTTGCAGGAAACAGTTTTATTGTTAGATGTCGTGTTACCATGTTTTTTCCCGCGCCCTGTTGCAGGAAAAAAAAAACCAGCTATATTTACCAATAGCGTCTTGGCATCAGCGAATCAGTTTATTCCAAATCGAAGTAATTAGTATAAAGCCCGTCATCTCTCCTTACTGATCTCTCATATTTTCTATTATTTAACCAACCATCAGTTTTGAATTTCCAAAAATTTGACCGGTATTTCATGAAAATTACAGTTTTCACTCCCTCCCATGCTTCTCACGCTTTCCTGTCTGGTTTACCTTTGGGTGGTAAGTAGTAAAGCATTTTAAGGTTTTTAGATATAGGTGTGCTAAAATTTCTATTGAATAAAAAGTATCAAGGTTTCCCTAGCTGAATTAATAAAAACGCCGAATGCGATATTTAGAAACAGCCGGGTTAGTCGAGTTAACTTTATGCTGGGCTTTGACACTTTAAGTTACCGCTATCAATGTCATACCGACGTATTTCAGTGCGGTACTTTTTGGTCGTGTAAATAGACATATTAAAAAAATTCCTTGCTACAAATGTGTTAGAAAATTTGATGCCATTAATAACTTAAGTATCAGGAATTTTCTCGGCTTCTCAATAGTTATTTATAGTGTTCCAAAAGCAAATGTTTGCAAGAAACAATTTTATCGTAGCCTAACCCAAAGCGATTTCCTTGTGTAAGTTGTTGCGAATTAATAATTAACACGAGACAGACGACACTATTTCGACAGAACTTTGCATCTAGAGATTATTTTAGAAATTGGTTTCTTAATCCTTGAATTGACAAAAGCTGTTTTGCTTATTTTAGAAGTTTTATTTAAGAAATTAGACAATAGCCCTTTTCGCGGTTAACTCTGCTCATTTGCATTACAATGAAATCTAGCATGTATGTTAGGCAATTTCGAGCTATTTTGTAGTTTTAGCCCGAAATTGCCTCTCATCCGCGTTGAATTACATTGTATAGCAAATGAGAAAAACTAACCGTGAAAAGGGCTATTATCTAACTGTCAGTTGTTTGAAATAACGAATGTTCTAACTAAACGCCAGCCGCGATCTGGAGTTTGGAATATTTACTGATATGTCTAAACCTATGTGTAGTGCACTGAATAAACACCGCCTATAATGTGGCTGATCGCTGGGGCTTACTTACTTATTACTCTCGTTTCAAAGTCTCTCCTTTTGCTATTTGAGCACTGACTGAATATAGTTTTACCACTCTTGATAGTACTTTGTACAGGAAAAGACGCTTGATTCATCAGTTGGTCAACAAGAGAAATCAAACCTGCTTGGGGTATTTAGAGAAATAACGAAACGAAAGTTCAGTCTGCATAATTAAGAAATGGACAATGTATAGCGTGCGTCCATCCAATTCGGGATGCCCACGGATAGTTGGGAGAGCACGAAGGTAGCCTAAGAGATGCTCGAGGCGCAGAAATCAAACCCTCACCCTAATGTTAGCCATTAGTAACAGCTAAAGTTAAGTTTTACTCGAAAATGGTTTGATGGCAAGAAATTTCACCGACGTCAGCCTGAACCATCTCTATGAACCATTCACTTCTCTATAATTTCATAAAAAAAAAAATAGCCAATCAGAGCGCGCGCTAGCATAAAGCTATGTTATAACTTTGCTGGACCTTGCGAACTGAAAAATTTCCACTCAAGCGAATCACCAAATTGCTGTTAGACACATCGTTGTAGAAACTACCGTCGCGTTTTGTAAAATTATCAAGTTCCTTCGGCGAGATATTTCTAACAACAGCTGCAAATTCTACCTGATTCGAAAGTATGTCAGTAGAGGTTTAATTATGAATTTCACTGTTTTAATTTCGCTAACCTCGCTCTGCCAGCGTTGATGTAAATTGTCGAGAAACTGTAACTTTGACAAATTAAAAAGTTTTGTGTCAGGCTTTTCGATCCCCTCACGTCTAAAAATAATAATAATAATAAAATACCCTATTGGTAAATACAGCCAAGGAGAGTTTTGAAGATTTCACTATGCTAGTAAGGACAACTGCTTTGTAGAGTGCTAAAATTTTCGTCTTCTTCCGTAGTCGGAAACCATGAAAGGGGTTGCTTTTTGAGCCTGGCTTAGTGATTTGCACAGTGTTTACAAGGTATATGGAGATTTACGGCTTTTTTTGTTCAAGTTATTCGGTTTGGTAAGTTGGCAAAGCTACGACTGATAAAATGACTACAAGCGGCCATCGGCAAAAATAATTTTCAAATATACTTTATCCTTTAAATATTTAACTATTAAACTTGAACACTGCGCCATTCCCTCGTTTTGTTTGTTCAATTTATTTTCTTTGGTAAATAAATAATTTCTTACTGTCGAATTTCTTCAAAAGTTATTGCGTCGAGTAAAATGATTAGGTTTTTTTTTCTTTTTTGTGGGAGTTCAGCTTTTAGAATTGGCTGAAAATATATGTAAAAGTTGATGACTTAGTCCTTTTGGGAAGGAGAAATCTATTACAAAATGGAAATCAATATTTTTGCATGTTTTGAAGTACTTAAGAACTTCATTTGTTGCGGCACAGCGGGATGACGGATAAAAGTTCATTTTTTTGCCAATACCACCTTTCTTATTAAAAACTTGAGAGACTGTCTCTATAAGAACCACCCACTCAATTCCACTTTATCCCAACATCGCAACATCTAGTAATGAGTCCTATGACTAAAGTTAGAAATAAACCCAAGTCCCGAAGTAGGTAAGCTGTAGTTATAATAACATCTGATAGGTAGAGCTATTTGATATAGACTTGAATGTCGGATATGCTCGTAAATGTGCTGATGCTGAAATTGTAAAGGGATTTTTGCATACTTTTGTCGATAAAGGACTACACTTGGCAGCTGTGTAGACTAGAGGTTTCAGCTAGGTCCCAAGTTTTAAAAATTAGCTTCTAAATGAAGGCCACTTCCAGCTATCGTTTAATGGAGATTAACAGTGTTCAGTGATACGCTTGATTTCTTCTTGCCACTTAAATTAGACAAAATCGGTGAGTCTCTTGGAAAACTTGAAAGGTTTATGAGCAAAATGGCTTAAGACTTATTACTAGATGTTGCGAATGAAATATTTTACAGTGTCACGAAAAATGCCAATTCTTTTTGAGACAGCGCAACGGCCCCCTGACGAGGCGAAATATTAAATGGCTCCTAGCCTGACGCGACTAGAAAATCATTTCGAATCAAACAAAATCTGTTTTTATTCTAGCCTTGGTAAAGTCTTTCCGTTGCCAGAGTTTCAGGCAAAATTATTTTTTAAGCGAATTTGAGTGGGAGAGACAGCTTCTTAATATGGCAAAACCTGCGATTTAAACCAATGAACTAGACATATACACATATTGTCACACTCCCATTCTATGAGCAACGGTAACTTGGTTTTGCTTTGATGACTCATTACTATAATAGGAAAGTTTAAAGTTAAAGTTAAATTTGAAAATGCGCTCGCAAACAGTTGGAAAGTAACACGAAGCATTCTGAGCACATTTCCAAACACAGAAAAGAGAGTTGAAAGTACGACGCGGAAAGGAGCATTTTTGACGAACTTCTCGGCGTTTGGATGATCTCACTGTTATAAAAATTTCATATCTCTTCTTAATCGAAGCCAAAACTACCAAGAAATCAGCGAAATAAAGTCCTAAAATAATTCATAGTATACTTATAAACATAAGTTATAAAATATTTAAGACAGTTCGCGCATTCGCATTGGTCGATAGGCGTGGTTATATGAGAGTATGCAAACACGGTTGTCACGTCACGCCATCTGTGTTTCCCCGGCACAATTTGAAACCATTTCAAAGCCGGTAGTCTAACTCTCAAGTACAAATATTAAGGAATTCAAATGAAGAAAACCTTTCCAAGTTTTGATTTGGGGATTGACCATCTCTTTCCCTCTGAATCGTGGAAAGAAAGCAAAAGAAAGAAGACAACAGCACTTTGCATGCCTCGATGTTAATGAGCTAGACGACCTCGTCGAGGGAGCTCAAGCGAACACAACAAAATATTATGCAACAAAATACGCAGTAAACGTTTTTAAGGTAATTTTTGTATTAATTACTACAACAAAATTCTCAAAATCACATTCTGTTGTTTAAAAAAAGATGTACAGTAAAATTAAACGAGAACTATATGCTACAGACTGCGAATGCGAAATCGGTTCAAATCAAATTTTACACGGCCGATCGGTTGCCGTGTTTTGGCTGTCAAATGTTCAAAAAATGACCATTAAAACTTGGAAGAATATACCAGACAGCTCACCAGAATGATGGATTTAATGCCCTTCGATTTAACTGCATAAACTCAACCCTGCCTGCTTGTGATTCCAAACCAGCAAAACTTCACAAGGCACGATAAGCGATTCAACTTCTCGACCATCTTCTCGGGCTGCCGAATCGGGCAAGTTCGCGTTACTTTCAAGAGCGATCAAGCACAGTCATTTCATCTTGAAGTTCTTTCCTTACAGAGTCGTAAATCCTTTGAATATTTCTTCTGTTTTCACCGAACTTTAGGCATTTCTCCCAAAGATTTAGAAGGATTCAAAGCGGATATCGCTCTCATTTACACGGCGCTCGCTTGCTGGCGATTTTGCCACAAATTTTGACTTTTGTAACGCGAAATTTCATTGGTTCGTGCGTTATCAGATGCGCGTTTTGATTGGTTTGTAGGAAAGATGATTGTCTAGAGCGTGTATTGAGAAAATCTTTTTGGATCAAAAAGTTAACAAACAAAATTTCCCTTTATTTGTCGAATTAGTTTTGAGAAATGTTTTATAAAAGCAATAGAAAACTTTTTTCCTGTGTTTGCATAACCTGATATAAACACTCGCGGGGTTGGTAGAATTCTCGACAGTTATGCAAACCCTCGACTTCGTCTCGGGTTTGCATAACTGTGTCGAATTCTCCCAACCCCGCTCGTGTTTATATCAGGCTATGCAAACACTTAAAACGTTTTATATTGCTTAAATATATCTAAACACTTTCACGTTCACATTTTCTTTGCTTAACTTGATGGATTATCATTGAATTAGAGACTTTATCTTTCTTTCTGGTAGATCCACCATGAAAGCCTTCCGTTTTCTACAAATCATGTTTTTGGTATCGCACCTGACTCTCTTCATTGAGGCGCACAGCGACGTAATTTGCCAAAACTTCAAATTCGCAATCGATGATGATGTCGTCTATAACCACATCCTTGAGGGCCACGTGTTTAAAAGGTTGACAGTCTACAGCGCCGCCCAGTGTCACATGATGTGCAAAGATGATTGCTTATGCACATCCATGAATTATTTTCCTGTCTTCCAAGAAAACAACTGTGAACTTAACGCTGTTGACAAAGTAATGGAGCCAGCAGCGCTAAAATGGAAACAAGGAGTTAATTATTATGACTTGGTGAGAAGCTACATTGTGAAGGTGAGTTGTCATTGTTTACTGTGCAGTTTATCAGGTAATCTGTAAGTCTCTTTGTTTGTCTGTTTGTTTGTTTGTTTGTTTTTCTAGCGTTAATATTGATATCCATTCGTTCTTTTGTTCGTTCCCTTCCTCGTTCCGACCTTTTCTTCTCCCGTTTCTCTGTTTTATTTTTTCTCATTTCGCCATTTGCTCCTTTGCCTTTTAGCTTGGTTGACGCTCGTTCGCTCGTTCATCTGCTCGTTCGTTCATTCGCCTAAAGGTGTTACTTATATATACATTACATTGTCAAAATGTTTAAGAGTGTATTAATGAGTTAACGGGTATTCAGCTATGACTGGACTCCTCTCGGAAGCTAAAAAACTCTCACCGTTTTTGCGTGCTGCTTGATGTGTCATATATTAAACATCTATCGATGCTGCAAACATTCTCTTTTTAGAAACAATAGAATTACACTCGGTGAGACAAAACTTCATTACTTATAAATAATAGATGTACCCTACTTTATTATATATAATAATGAATTTGCCAGCATATAGGATAACTTCAGTATTTGCAAGTAATAGATTTACAACCCAGGTCAACTTCATTACTTGTAAATAATGATTGTAAATAATGGACACGCGGTGATGTAAATTCCTGAAATGTAATCCATACATTTACACTCAGCGAAGTGAAATTTCATAACACATAAATAAAAGATATCCACTCTTACTAGGTAAACTTCCAACCTCGCTCCCAAGGCCTTTTCCCTGGCTTGGGGGCGTGGCGAGAAAAGGCCCTGGCATCGGCTGGTCACCTGCCCATCTTACCCCCTGAAATCCTGGGTGTAATAAATTAATGAGGTTTACATAATCAAAAACTAATCAACCGCAGAAGTCATGTAGGCTAGTCAACTCATTTTACACAATATTATTGTCCACCATGGCTGGTAAGAAATCCTGTAGAAGCTGAAACAGCAAAGATTTGCCAAAGCCAGTCAGTGGAACGGCAACAGTAGCTTTGTCTTTTAGTAAATATTCAAAACATTTCACTTGAAGTGGCTTTAAACAGGACGACGGAAAGTTTCAACGGTTAAAAGCAGATCCAAGTCGAATACCACAGACAGTTCCTCTGCCATCTTAGGTTTGGCACTATTGATTATGCAAACCACGCTAATTAATTACACCTAGGATTACAGGGTGTAAGATTGACACGTGACCAGCCGATGCCAGGGCCTTCTCCCGTCCCGTCCCAAGCCAGGGAAAAGGCCCTAGGAACGAGGTTGGGTAAACTTCATCAATTGTAAATAATGATCTTCATGCGAGGTTGACTTTAAGTTTTCGAAATCATAATTTTACAACTAGTTTGCCGAAGATTATGATATGTCAATGATTGAAGGTGTGTAATTTATTACTTTTATATAATTCATTTCATGATTAATAATTATCTATAAATCAAGGTGTGCATAAAATAATTATTTACATCTGACAAGTTTTGTGTCTTATTTATAAATAAATTTTCTGGCAGTGTTTTAAAGTATTTCTTATTAGCAAAAAATCTTTAAAAAGTTGTTTCAAATAGTGTCCTATTTTAATGCAACTCAAAAAATCAACCAGAAATACATGTAACTAACTTGGTAGCTTTTCAAATATTACTAGACACAGTATGTGTGGCGCGACAAGAGCAGTTGACAAGGGCCTAGTAACAGGCTTCTTTGTACATATTAGATTACTCATGCATCTCTGACAGTTCATTCATTATGTCATCTATTATCCATTACACTTCACTACTAAACGTTCAGCCAAAAACCGCTTAGACCCAAACTGCTCATAAGGTACGATATTCAGCGGCAAATATCGGGCAGTGGTTTGCCCAAGCTGGAGCACTCAAATGCGCCCACAATATGTCGGCTAAGATTCAAAATGCAGCTTAATTTTTAATTTAAAGTGTTGAGGCTACTGTTCACACTATTCCGTCACGATAATACTCGGAGAATACTCTTGAACACAAAATTCCCGCGGACAACTATCTGCCCTGAGGCCCTCAACAGAGCCTGAACGCGCTAATGTTAAAAAGAGATGCTAAACATAATCGATCGAAGAATGTAAATAATACTCACGTTTTGTATGTTAGGGTGGAGGAAAATACATCCCCCAGAAGCATTTCTGTAGAAACAGATGCTGCCGCGACAAGCCTTGTCTCAACGGAGGGGTATGTGTGGAGATTTGTGATCCTTACAGCACACGATTTAACTGTACCTGCCCTGACACGCACATGGGCCGCCGATGTGAAACGATTAAACATCCAACAACCTGCAAAGACCTAGCTAAAGACGGCGCTTTCACATCTGGAAAGTACCTCATCTTTAGTTCTGTGAACCAAAGGTTTCCCGTTTTCTGTGACATTGAATCAGAATCGGAATTTGTTTGGACATTAATACAATCATTTTCCTTGGCTAATAACTATCTCGTCCAGAGAAAACCGTTTGGCGTTGATTTCCCTGTGAATTACGAAGACAGTGATGTGAATTGGGGCTCGTACCGCCTGTCCTTAACACAAATGTGGTCCATTGCTAATCAATCAACACACTTCAGAGCAACCTGTAACTTCCCAACAGAGGGTCTGCAGTATACTGACTACGCACGCGCCAAGCTGGAAGATTTTGACGTATTTGGCAGGTACAATTTTACCTGTCGGATGTATGAATACATAAACATCCGGGGAAATGAGTGCTCTAACTGCACTGCTGCGACAAGACAGACAGAAGTGAAAGCATGGAATATAGGAAGTTCCAAAAGCAGGCCATATAACTGCCAGTTTGATGGAACTCCAGGTGCAGTGGGCAGCGAGGACAATTTTGGTTGGTTTAGGTTTGTAAATACTAATCACAGCTGTTCTTCCTCGCCTAACTCGACAACGCAGCACTGGTTCGGAGTTAAGAGTGATTTGTAAAGGATCATCGCCTAAGAGTGATTACAATGACTCATTGGCATTGACCTATTACTATAATTGTGATCATAGCATACAGCCTATAGGGTATAACTTATCGATTTAAGAGTTAAGCCGGAAACAGTCGATTTCTCAGGTCAGGTCAACATCGTTTTGATTGTCCGTGACCATTGATATAACATAGACGTACTCTAAGTCCCTTTTTTTTTGTTGCTTAACATTACGGAATACTCTCATTGAGACCATGTTGACTTATTTTTTCTCACAGCAACTACTGCTTTGGCGCTTACCGCTAACTTACTAGCAATAATCCACAAAACCCTCAAGGTATGTTTAGAAGACTCAAAAGGTCGCACCCGTTTCTGATGACGAGTCTTTATAACCACTCTTTATCAGTTGATGCTTGCTAGGTTTTACGCCGTTTTGTATTTTACTTCGTTACTAATTACGTGTTAATGGTACCTGTTTTATATAACGTTTCGCTAGCTGGTCAATACATTATGAAATTTAGCTTGCTCTGTATGGACTGTTACCGTTTTCCTACACGTGTTAGGTTTTAGGTCTCAGGTTTGAGTTAGTGTGTTCAGTGTTACAGCTGCGAACTGCTACGAGCTACCGCTATCTACAAAAGGTTTTCTTTCTACGGTGCATGCTGTTGTCTCCTCTAGGAGCTAGACCAAGTAGTTCATAGATTTATTAGGTTTATTCTATCTTAGTTTCGTCACATTGTCGATTTATTTTAGGCTTCTAGTTTTCTACATAGTAGTTTATTTGTTTCTAGCGTTGCGTTCTTGTAGCTCATTATGCTTAGGTTAGTTGTCCTATTTTGTTTTAGTTCGAACCACGAAATCACAAAGCTTAACCCAGCACAGTTTCAAGCTATCTGCACAGTAGTTATTTGCTAATTGTAAACACCTGTTGGATTAAACTTAGACTTTGGCTTTATACAATATTTATTTAAAGTGCATATGAAGTGAAAAATAATTTCTGCTTATTTGAAAGTTCTTCCAAAATACAGAAGAATGGCGTTTTTCTTTTTGAAATATCTTTTCTCCTTTCAGAGATATTAACGTTTTTCTATTATGCAAATTAGATCAGTGATGACGTCATATTGTTTGCAGCTAACACTTGCAAAATACTGAATATACAATATCTCTAGTAATATTAAAGCAGTGTTCTTGAAACTTGGCACCATACTTGTCCATCACAAAAGAAACAAAATGACACCCCTAGTGCTGTTGCCATAGCAACTCTTTCGGCTCCAATCTCTTTTTGTCGAAAAAACAAATCCTCCATTTTCAACCTCTTAACTGAGAGAAGGGGTCCTACTTGGAACATACATAGTTCCCATGTTGTCGTAACTCCCAACGATAGATTGTGTAGGGCAGATGGATCTTGTTTTCAGAAAAAAACTGGGATTTTCAGTTTTTATTAAAACAACACCAGTGGCAAAACTGTTGTCATGGCAACGGTGCTAAGGGTGTCATTTTGTTTCTTTTGTGATGCACATTTATGGTGCCAAGTTTGAAGAACACTGCTTTAATATTACTAGAGATATTGTTTATTCAGTATTTTACAATTTTTAGCTGCAAACAATATGACGTCATCACTGATCTTATTTGCATAATAGAAAAACGTTAATATCTCTGAAACGAAAAAAGATATTTCAAAAAGAAAATCGCCATTCTTCTGTATTTTGGAAGGACTTTCAAATAAGCAGAAATTATTTTTCACTTCATATGCACTTTAAAGTCGGGGGCATAGGGAGTGGTCGCCCGGTCTCCCGAGCCAGGGGCTCGACTAAAAAAAAAGAAAATATAAAATAACATTTACAATGTGAATATCTACATCAGTCGAGTTAGGCTACACGTGTAACCCTTCAAGGTTACAATGCTACAATCATAGTATCAAAAGACATAACACGGTTTGACCTCAACGACAAAAAAAAACATTTTGGAAAGTTTCGAAAACTTCTGTAGAAAGGGTTCAGAGCCGCCTATTCCTGCATCTGGCAAGAACTTCATGCTAGCCCACATATGAGCACACTCCCATATTGTCTTATCCATATATATCCATATATGGAATGTCTTATCCATATATAGATATGTGGGCTACCATAAAGTTCTGACCGATAATCAGGTTCTTGAGAAGACTAAACGAAGAAACATTTACTGTTTCTTGACTTGAAAAAAGTTGAAAAAACTGATGCGCGCGTGCACACAACTTAAATTTTAAATGAGTTTAATCCCGAGCGATCTTTTTAAGGCGCAAAGTTAAATAATACGTCGAGAAAAGATTGGAAACCGTTGTTTGAAGTAAATTTTAGTGAAAATTCTACCAAAAAATTAGACTGTTCGCTCTCCATTTCTATGAGGTGATAGTTGATCCAGCTCCTTTGCTTTGCCTTTGGTTTGTAATATTTAGAGAAATAGTAATGAAATTTTATCGAGAGACCAAGGTCAGGCTACAAGAAAACAATAAACCATTTTCACCATGATCTACAATTAAAATTCCATAGTTTAATTAACTAGTTCGGTATCTTCAATATATAGACCAGAGGCGGATCTGGGGAAGGGGCTCAGGGCAGTCCCCACGGCAGCTCCCACTACCCTAGTCTTGGATTAAAAATGAAGAAAGTATAAAAGGAAGCAAAGGCAAGCAAAACAAACCCTAATTCCCTTAGCTTAAGGTGTGGATCCGTCAATGTAAAACTACATGAAGTGTGATAAGAAGAATGATCTAAAATGCAGTCTATAACTTGTTTGATGTATATATAAGTAGTAAACGTGGCTCATAGGGGCAGTAACCAATCAGGAGCCGAGAAAGACAATAGGCTATTGTTTCGAGAACAATAGACTCTATTGTTTTCCAAATCCAAGATGGCCGCCACAAATTTCAACCAATCAGGAGGTGAATTAAGAATTCAAGATGGCGGTGCCCATGAAAGTCGGCCATGTTGGAAAACAGCCCACCAGCCTCAACGGAGGACTGGGATCGGTCTCACAGATTTCCATGGCGACACAAATCACGCCAGGGTCTCGCAAAAATGTCACGCAACTTCAAAATCCACGTGACTAACTTTGATAAATAGGAATTTGTTTTGGGGTGAGAAAAGGCCTGAGATCGCTCTCTCAGACTCGTCCGATATGTCAATTGAGAATCAATCTATACACATGTCATTCAAATGTAATACAATTCTATTTTTCAAAAATCCTAATTTTTTACAGGCGGGACGTGTGCGGTTCCTTGTGACCCGCGCCCATTAAAATGTTTATAAAAAATGTACTTGTCCAGGACTGTTTCAAAAATTATAAATCATAATAATTGTTTGTATCTCTTGATCGCAAAGGCAAGATTTCTTTTTGCAAATCGCACTTCACTCATGTTCAGACAGCCAAGATCACGATCGATATACAATGAATCAATGAGGTCAAGTATTGAAGCAACGTACGGATAAAGGACCATCAAGTCCGAGTACAACAACGACCGACGGTTTTCTTTCTCCACGACGTCGATCCATGCTTCGAGCCGATGGTATAGTTTTGAGCATTTTCTACCACATTTATTGAGGACGTCCATGGTCTAAAAAGAAATTCGTGCATCAGAAATCTCTCTACATAGGAAGCGTACCGACTTTCTCAAAGACTTACCTCTTCAAAACAAAACAAGAAAACTCTCTTTCAAAATGACTCTTCTTTAACCTTTCTTCAATAATCTAGTTGTTTGGTGTGCTGAACGTTGTCACAAATAAAATGACTACATGACTTTTATACAAAAAAGGATATCGACGAAAAGACGGTGGATGAGGGGTATCCCACACAGCACGTGATTTAGAACCAATGAGAATACAATGAAAAGACCGATGATAAGGGTATCCCACACTGTATCATTACCATATATTGTTGCTAACGACGCTTTTGCAGTAAAAACGTTTTCACGGACTGTTCTTGCTGAGGGAAAATCAACGCTAATGGTAAGTGCATTTCTCTTTTACAAATTATTTTAGCTTTCACTTACTCTTGTAGAGTTTTTCAAACACTGTTATTTGAGCATTTCGTTTAGCACACTACTCAAAGTTTGCTTTTAACGTTCTTAATAATAGAAATGAAAGCGTCAAGGTTACTTCAAATCTACTCACTCGTATACGAACAGATATGATTTCTACTATGAAGCATCGCAGTTCTCTGAGCGCAATACAAGCTACAGCCTAAGTGGAATCTGAAAACAAGCTCACTGTTCGATTACCACGCACAAATTATTGCACAAATAGTTTTAGTTATAGTGGAGCCACACTGTGGAATAACCACAATAATAAGTGATTGACAAAACACCAATTGCACGTTCATGATCAAAAATGGGTTTCGTTTTATTCTCGCTAAATATCGATCTTGATTCTTTACGTTTTTCACAAGTTGACTAAATAGATGGAGAGTTGAAAAATACTTTTATGCACTCTTATGGCGTTCATTTCACCCTTTTACTTTGCACAGAATTTGCATGAAAAATTAGCACCTCTTTGTTTCTTTTGACTAAAACTTATTGAAGTTCAAAATACTTTTTTAGTTTTACTTGATTACTCAAAATAATTGTTGATAATAGTGTTATCGTTTTGATCGCAGATGGAAACAGAAATCGAAAAACTTCAAAGAGAGATCAGTACGCTGAAAGAAAAATTAAAGAAAAAAAAAGGGAAACAAAACCAAACAAGTAAAAAG
>JAHPZR010056058.1:135000-137341 GCA_019787425.1 Platygyra sinensis | reverse complement strand
CGCCAAATTTTGACTGCTAGTACAACCTTAGGCTGCAGAATAAGCGAAATTGTTTGTGTTGTGTATTTCAGAGGGGCAGAGGCAAAAGCGACGCAAACGCGAGGCGAGCGCGAAGCGCGAGTTGCGTGCGAGGGGAGGATCTCTAAAAAATCCCGCCTGTCTGCATACCATTGTTCAAGTTGTTCTGGTGTTCAAATATGAATACGACTACCTAATTGGTTACTTTAAAACACGTGATCCTCGAATGTTTTTCGAAGACGTAACACGATCACGTACAGCGATTTGAATCAGAACATCGCTATTATTCTGTGGAAAATAAAGGGACCCCAGTAAAAACAAAAAAGTTCCACTGTGATCATTTGGGGAAATTAATGGATAAACAATGTTAGCAACAGTTTAGTAACATCGAGATAAGACAATTATTTGAAGAATAGCCAACATACCATTTTAACAATAGCTGAAGGAGGTATGTCACAACAATGGTTGTTTGTTTTCAAAATCTGCTCTTTAAAAAAGGTCCCCATTAAGTCATTTTACCAGAGAACAACAATTAAAAGAAACTTATAAAACAACATCATAGAAACATACAAACAGTGTTGGTTACAGTGTCGACAGAAAAACAGAGTTTTCCACAGACAACTGGACATTCATATTTGCCGAAAAGTACACTTATTCTGAAGAATGAATAATTTTAGCTATGTCAAAGTGATAAGTTCCCCTGATAGCAACTTGTCCCATTTTGAACGAGATGGTATCGACAAAGGAAGCTTTTATAAATCTTGTCACGTCGTACCATGCTACATCTGCCTCAAAATAATGGAATAAACCTTAAGTATAAATTAATATAGTTCTGTTGTAGCACTCATTTATTGCACGTAAGAACATACAAAAATATTTGTAGATTCAAATGAACAGATACGAGGAGCCAAAGAAAAAACAGAACATGTAGCCTGCATGTTTGAACAAATGCATAAACAACTCCTTAAAAGGAAATATGTCGTACATACAAAACCAGACAATAGCGCATACAGTGGAAAAATACAAAAAAATACTTGCATCATTTCAGATTCTACTAGACTAAAAGAGTAAAAAATGCGGTTAACAAAAACTATAAAAAGAAAAAAAAGGGCCATTTTTTATTACATCTTAATAGCTACAATTTTAAAGTGCAAAGCTAGTTAGAAAAAAAAAACAAATAAAAGCTTTTAATACTTTTACTGGAAACAGAAGAAATTACTAGACAATCACGAACAGTTGTTAACAGACAAAAATACTGGACCGTGAAGAGAATAATACACCACAAAGCTATACTGATGATTAAAAAAAAACAAATCAGGAAAGATAAAGATAACAATATGAAACCTGTGCACTTGACAAAATGTGCTGCTGGTCATACAGTTATGTTATCAAGACACAGTAGACAAAAAAAGAATATGGTAAAATTTTTTCCAATGAAGTGTAACTAATGACATCGCAGACAATATATACTTATAAAACCGCAGATAACAGCGGAAATCATGCAGACCTCTGACCTCTTAAAATTTGCCATAACACGATCTAATGGCTCTATTTTCTCCTTACAAAACAATAAGAAGTGCCCTTCATAACAAGAGTGAAGCGACAAAAAAGTCGAGAGACCGAAAAGAAAACGGCAAATGGACAAATGCCACGAACCGTAGTCGTGTGGGCCTGTCAACCCCATTTTACACAAAGTAATTTAAACTTAAAAAAAAAAAAAAACAGTGCAAATTTAACGTTTCTTTCCATTGAAGCACTTAAACATCAACTGTATTACTCAATATCCAAATGTTATAATCGTTGTCACAATATCAACGTTGCTTCATTAACCAACATAATTTCTAAAGGTGTGAAAATGTTATTTGTCTTTTAGCTCAACAACAAATCAACATAAGTATTGAAGCAGATGAATGTAAGTGATTTGTTTCTATTATAATGCTATGATAATTTTTTTTAAGTCACCGAAAATTAGACCCCTGAACAACTATCTTAAACTGAAAATTTTTATCTCTCTGACATTTTTCAGTGCCACAGCAATTTCCAATTGGAGAAGAAAATACTTATAAGTACATATTTTTTTATATTGTTAGAAACTCGATTTCCTTTGTCTTCTTTCAAGTCGCGTTTTCCAAAAGATTCTAAAGGTTGGTTTCCATATGATCGCAGACGATCGCGGATCGCAAATCTCAGATCGCAGACAATCGCAAAGAGAGTTTTTTCGTATAATGGCGAAAGATCGCGAACGATCACAGAGCCGATTTTTGCCTACATTTCACTCAACGGAAGTGTCAAAATTACAGGCGCTTTGTGCTGGCGCCAAAAT
>JAHPZR010056058.1:107500-122500 GCA_019787425.1 Platygyra sinensis | reverse complement strand
ATTGAAACAATAATATTGAACGTTATTGTTCTAGTCAGATACTAAAAAAAACCCCAATTGTCTTGATATGAACTCTTTTTTATATAAGAGAGCTAACATTTGAGAGAACTTAAAACATATCTTGCAATATCAAGAGAAAAAAACTGGCAAAAAAACAGAGGTGTCTAACTCTGCAAATTACAAGCGGATAACAGCGGAAGCCACACAGAAATATGACCTCTAACGGCTTTACTCTGACGAAATGTCTCCCTGAAAACACAGGATTAGTGCTTAGCGAAATATTCAAAGATCCTCCGATCGTACCATACAAAAGGGGCAAAACTTCCTAAGCGGCTACTACACGTGAATGGGAGTCGCGCAGGCCTGTCACCTTATTGTTATCCTTGGGTAATTCTGACGATCGGAAGGTACTATACCGACATACATTTAGCTATTTAGTCGCAAATGAACCACACTGGCCTCGAATTTCGATCTAGTATACTTCAGGACTCTCTGAGCTGTTTTTCCCCCAAAATCCATCTTCAGGATCTCTGAAAGCGTTTTCAATTTGTTTTAGATCATAATCTCGGCCATTTCGAAGCGAACTTATTTGATCGCGCTGAAATAGTAATGGAGGCCGGCAAATAC
Organism: Platygyra sinensis; assembly: GCA_019787425.1. Lineage (NCBI taxonomy): Eukaryota > Metazoa > Cnidaria > Anthozoa > Scleractinia > Merulinidae > Platygyra > Platygyra sinensis. The sequence continues at coordinate 121,873 of JAHPZR010056058.1, read as the reverse complement.
AAACGCTTTTCAGGGACGCTTGAACTCGAGATCTAAAACAAGGGCAAAGCTTGTGGCAAAGACGCCGATCCCGCAAGTCCTCGCGCCCGTGTCCCTTTGCTGTCCTCCCATGAGCGTTTGCGGGAAAAACGTCGATACCTTGCGGGCGTGCAAGCGATCAAATCGAGATTTTTTGCGGCTATATACCGGAAATACCTACATTCTCTCTTCTTCTCTCTCCATTACGCGGGGAGTCCTAAGGTGCCTCCTCGGGTTTTTGGCCCTCTGGGGCCAAAAACCCTGCGGGGGCAAAAACAATTAGACTACGTGCCCTCGTTTTCTACGAGCGTAGTCAACTCGACCGCGCCTCGTTGACTATCTGCTCGTAGAAAACTCGGGCTCGTAGCAGAATTGTTAGAACGTGAGTAGCGTAGCCAATCAGGTGGCGTCATTCGTGATAGAGCACTAGTAGATTTATACGAAAACTCGTTATATCACCCACGTTTTTCTCGCATTTTAATTGTTTCTCACCTATGATCTATTAGACGACAGATGCACGATTGACGTCATCATTGCAAAGTTTTTTTCCCTCTGCTGTTTTAAAATTGCGGAAAGTTTTGAGAATTAGGATAATATTTTTCGTGACTGGGCAAAAGATAAGGTACAAAAAAGTCTTGCCGAAGCATTGAACAGGTTCGAGAAGCCAGAAGAAGAAAGATATAGCCGTTCCTTTTGGAAAATGATCCAGAAAAAATTTTCGAGCAGCCTCAGTCGGCAGTCGAGCGAGACTAAACCACGCACAAAATTGGTCTTGGTAAACCGAGAACCATTGCTTTATCTCGAAGTTAACAAGAAATTGAGAAAAATGTTTTATCACAGTGTAAGACACTGCTTAGGCTTCTTTTAGTTTATTTGTTAATGGAATGAGAAAGAACATTTTCCCGTGTTTGTGAAGTTACTGATACAACATGAGGCTAGAAACTTGAAGTATGCTGATAAATTCCCCTAAATAAGTTACTGATCAATCGTTATAGGATCATTGAAAACCAGCCATTCAGCAGAGACTCGAAGCACGGCTCCGTAAAGCAAATCACGCGGCATTTACATTTAGATTAATGAAATATTCACCACTGCAATCACATATATTTCCTCTGGCGTTGTAATAATAAATCAAGAGAATGAAATCACTTCGAGAAATTACGGTATGTTTTAGAGGCTTTGACAATTTTGCTATCTTATGTTTTCTGTGACTTCAAAACATCTACAAAACGTTTTATATTGGTAGCGCTCCTGACATATACTTAATTCCAGTACGGGCTTTTCAGGGCTAGTGAATTTCTGATGACATTTTTTAATATGCAAACACTCTTCTGACAAGCCACATACGCTTACGAAAACATAGAACAATTTTTTCACTGCAAACGCTTTTATCCTATCCACGACACAGTATGAACATAATAATATTTTGATTATTTTTAACCTCAAGCACCGCTCCGGCTTTCATTCTAGACCAAAAAACAAAGATAAGAAATTTGGAATGATGCCTTGATTTTAACGCCATATTAACATTTTAGTAAAATTATCTAAATGTACTATAAAATCCGGTTTTAAATCTGACAAATAATGGTGATGCAAAAGTCATTCAGATCACGGTCTTATTTTGGTGGGCGAAGTGGGCGAGGCAAAATGTGGGTCACCGGCGAATGACGTCCTTGTAACATAGCGACGATTGACCAATCAAAACTTAGGAGGATTCAAAATAGGCCAATCATGAACTTTTCATCACGTGCCCTGAGGCAAGTTTCAACTTTGCTTTGCTTGTAAGAAGCCTTCGTGAAAGGAGGGGAACGTAGATTGTTTCAAGAATTACGTGTGTTTGTTCTTTAGTATACAGAATCAAAGGAGCGATCTGGTTCACTTTGACAAGCACAATTAGCATCCTTTCAGCTTCTGAACTTCAGGGAGTTTGCGCCGCTGTTGTCCTCCTGTCGTGCTTGATTTCCCGTCCTCTGGGCTGGTGTCTCCATTCTGTTGTCGTTAAAAGCTGCTTGCTTGTTGTAAATTGTATCCCGGTTGATCTAGAAAGGTGTCAAAACAGCTTGATCGACTCTGAAATGATGTGAACGGGCGCTTTATAGCCAGTGGAGTAGCAGACCTGAGGTAAGCAGCATTCTGTTTTTCTGTCACGGTGCAAGGAGTGACGCACACTTCCCTGGAATCTGGTCGATTTGTTTTGGAGAAACTTGTGTAAGTTTCATTTTCAAGTGCATTACTTGGAGGCATTTCTTGGCATTTGGGAGTCCCATTGTAACCTGCTATTTTAGTCTGGACGAAGCATCCGGGACAAAAACTCTTTGCTTTTCGAGTACTGTTGTTGAAAAGCGAGGTGGAACGATCGAGCAACTCCATCGTAAGCTTATTAAGAAGACATATCCAACGAGGCTTCGATTTCGAGAGTTGTGTAATATTGTAGACGTAAATAGAGCTTAACTTTTCGCAAATTAGTTTTCATCATGGCAGACGCCACGACCAGGAAGGAAGAGCAGCAATCGTTGCATTCGCACGACTCTATGGATTTTAACGCAGTTGCTGATTTTTCGGATATTTCTGTCAAAGACCTTACTTTGCTTATGGAGCACAGAGGACAAGAAGCAAGAGATTATCTGAATTCGACGTTTGGAGGATTGACCAAGCTTATCCATAAGCTGCACACATCAGCAGAGAGGGGAATTGGTGGCTTTCCGGAGGACTTAGAGAATCGCAAAAAAGTCTTCGGTGCTAATTATATTCCTCCAAAACCCCCTAAAACCTTTCTCCAGTTTCTTCTCGATGCTCTCAAGGATACAATTCTTATAATTCTGATGATTGCAGCAATCGTATCACTTTTGTTAGGAATATTTGCTCCCGAAGATTGCGAGGGTTCAGAAGACAACACCGGATGGATCGATGGATTTGCCATCATCGTTGCTGTGATCATAGTAGCATTAGTGACTGCAGTGAACGATTATCAAAAAGAACAGCAATTTCGTGGTTTGCAAAGTAAAATCGAAGGTGAACACAAATTTACAGTTGTGAGACATGGAGAACCCATTGAAGTACTTAACAGTGAAATTGTGGTAGGTGACCTTTGCCAGGTGAAATATGGTGATTTATTGCCTGCTGATGGTGTTGTTGTGCAGTGTAACGACCTAAAAGTTGATGAAAGTTCTCTGACTGGTGAATCAGATCTTGTTAAGAAGGGAGAAAAAGACCCACTTGTACTGGCTGGCACACATGTCATGGAAGGAAGTGGCAAGATGGTAGTTGCGGCAGTTGGGGTGAATTCCCAGACAGGAATAATCTTTTCATTGCTGGGAACACATGGTGAGAAGGAGGGAGACAAACCAGATGGCAAAGAGGACGCCCCACCCCAGTCACCGTCAATAAAAGCTAGTCAGGATGAGTTTGAGGAGATCAACCTTGATGAGGAAAAGGATTCTGATACAAATGGCAAGGATAAAAAAGATAAACAGGAGAAGTCTGTACTTCAGGGGAAGTTGACCAAGCTGGCAGTTAGTATTGGTTGGTTTGGTGTGGCTGCTGCTCTCCTTACAATTATTGTGATGGTTTTACAATTCAGCATTAGAAAGTATGTTAATGAGAAAGCTTCCTGGCAGAATCAGCATTTGAATGCTTATGTCAATGCATTTATTACCGGTCTGACTGTGTTAGTCGTTGCTGTTCCAGAGGGTCTCCCACTGGCAGTAACCATTTCATTGGCCTACTCTGTAAAGAAAATGTTGGATGACAATAACTTAGTCAGACATCTTGATGCTTGCGAGACCATGGGAAATGCAACTGCCATCTGCTCTGACAAGACTGGAACTCTCACCACTAATCGGATGACTGTAGTTCAGAGCTTTTTAGCTGACAATCATTACAAAGAAGTACCAAAACAAGGAGAGCTACCGCAGACTCTTGTTGAATTGTTGTGTAAAGGAATAGCAATAAACAGTAGCTACGCCTCCAATATATTGGTAAGTAAACAGTTGATTTGTGCGATTATATTTGTCATTGCATTGCTACATGTTAATCAAGACAGAAAAACAAGTAGAGGTTAAAGCACTTTACTATTGTTTACACAAGGAGATTTTGTGATAAACATTTGCAGAGCAGAAAAATAGGTTTTAGGAAGTAGGAATTACTATTTAAAGCTATTTTCGATTTGGAGGTCACATGTATGCAATAAAAACTACAACAAACTATATTTATAGTTTGTTGTAGTTTTTATTGCATACACGTGACCTCTCCACGAAAATGTTCATAACAGTTAGCCATTTTTTAACGGATAGCCATTTGTAAGCCGTTCGAACTGGCTAAGATACCGTCCCAACGGCTCGAGCTATTTGTTCAAAATAATTAGCATCCATTTGAACAGCTCAAGCTAGCCACTCAAAGAAATTAGCAACCGTTCAAATGGCTCGAGCTATTTGTTCAAAAAAATTCCTCAGCCATTTGAGCGGTTCGAGCTATCTGTTTTAAAAAATTTGTCAGCGGTTTGGATGGTGTGAGCTTGTCAGCCATTCGAATGGTTCGAGCTATCTGTTCAAAAAACTTTGTCAGCCATTCGAATGGCTCAAACTATCCGTTCAAAAAATTTGTCAGCCGAAAGCAGCGTTATTTGTGTCAAAAGTTTCTGTTGCCAATTCCTTTACACACTTGGAAAATATCTTTGTGTGAACCGCATATATATATTTTTTTGCGGCCACACATGGCAGGTCATAGCCATTTGACTCTGATGAATGTGGTAAAGCGGCCCATGTTACAGAATAGTGTTTATCATTTCTTTTTGCTTCTGCCGTCTAGCCATTCGATCCTAGGTGTTTGAAAAAGAAGAATGCATTCGATAGCCCATTCGACTTAACCGTTCAAAAAAAGAACATCTGTTCAGCCATTTGACTTTACTGTTAAAAAAAAAATAACATCTGTTCAGCCGTTCGACCCCGTTGTTAAAAAAAAATTACATCCATTTAGCCATTCAACTTAACTGTTTGAAAAAATTTGCATCCATTAAGCCGTTCAAACGTTCCGTTTTGAATGGCCTTTCTAGCCGTTTCTTATCCATTTCCTTTCGATACATGCACCTTTCGAATGGATACCGTAAGGAACGTTTTCACATGAGAGGTCACATATTCCCTAAATATATTTATAAAGATGTAATGTACTATTGCCATTGTTTCATTAGAATTCATGTGACCATTTTTCAAGAATTTCTCTCAAGCCTTAGTTGTGTCAGGATTGTTTAAATACCCTTTCAAAAACTGGGGGATTTGATGTTGACTGCATATATATGTATATATCAAGGCTACAATGAAAGCTGATGCACAGCAAGTTGATGCAAAGTTTTTTTTTGTGCTTCCCTTAGTCATTTTCTTTGTTATTTTTTAAACCTTGAGGAAAAGGTCTATGTAATATGTTAAAGGAAATGCAGGGGCAGCGCTCCAAGCTCACTTTTTCAAAAAGTCGCCTTTTGGCGACCTTTAATTGTAAAATGGTCGCCATAAAAAATATTCATTCGCCAAAAAAAAAAAACGCAAAGGGGAGGACACTTCATGACATATTACACCTTGCTAAAAACAAAAAGTTGAAGGGGAGGACACTTCATGAGATATTACACGAAGGGCTAATGCCCTGAACGGCATGTTTTCAACACTTTACTTTGCTACAACTAGTTTACCCATTCATGTCGTGTTTCTGAACGACAGGTGAAAGACAGGTGATGCTGCTGCTTGTACTATTGATTAAATTTGTCCTATTATTGATAATTTCTCAAGTAAGTTTCTCTTTTAATCTGTTGGTCGACAATTGGCGGGCAACTTTCGCCAGAATTTTGGTCGTCAAAAATTTTTTTCACTCACCATGGCGACCAAAATGGTCACAGCTTGGAAAGCTGAGGGGTAGCTCAAATCTGAAGTATTGATAAAATCCTTTTGATGTCAGTCTTGGTTTATAGGCTTTGCTGTGGATTCTAATCTTTTCAGGATTGCTTGTGTTATATTACTGAAGGAAATGAAATTATGTGTCACTAGTTGCCAGCACACCTTTTGGACATTTTGCTCTAGATGAATTTGTTTCTGTACAGTATTTCTGGCAGATCAGAAATCTGTAAAAAGCCTGCAAGAGAATGATCCAACACCATGCATTTGTAAATGTTTAGACAACTTGCAGGCTAGGTACTGTATTTTCCCGTGTATAAGTCAACCTATTAAGACCTAAAGATTAGTCTGAGAATTTGCCCTCGACTTGTATATGGGTCAAAACTTGAGATCCAAACACCAGTTAAATAATTAGAATACTGTAAACACTGGCATATAAGCCGTACCTTTTTGCTCAAAATTTTTGTGTCAAATCGGGGATGAGGCTTATCTAAGAGAACATCTACACAGGGCATCTGACAGGATGCGGTGGTGCGGATCCGCATAATTTACCTACTTCCGCATCCTCCCCATCCTCCGGGCATTTTTCCGCATAAAACTAGAAAATTGTTACATATAAGCGAGAAAAGCAGCTGCATACCAACCTCAGAAGCAAAAGTAGCAAAAACATTGATCGTTTTGAAGAAGTTATTCACCCAAAACAGCGACCAAAACATGCCTGTTCGTTCGTAAACAATTTTAAACCTCCAGGTGTTCCATGCATCTTCTGGTGATGGGCCTGGGTTCTAGTTTTTAGACTTCCGGTATCCAGTTTTCCTTGTCCGATTTAATGCCTCGTTACTAAGCTTTGGACAAAAAAACTGCATTGAACAAAGAAATAGCTGTCCACAAATGGCAGCAAAAGGTCAAACATGTAATGAAGGAGTTAAATTCTCGGTAAGACGTTAATGAGTATTTTATACGTTTAAGAAAGGAACAACCTTATTAATTTAGAAATAATCTGGCATCTTTTCCGCATAATCATCACTTTCTTCAGCATAAAATGGCCGAAAATTTCCGCATAATTTTTCATTCTTTTCCACACCCATCAGATGGCCTGTCTTAAGTACCGCTCAGAAATAAGCGAACTTCGCATACGGAGTCTATACACGCATACGCATATGGCAATACGTGTATATGCGTATGACTATACGTGCATAGGTATTTCTTTGTTATTCACCTCTAACTGTTTCTTTTGTGAAGTATTGTTGGACAAAACAATAACTAGCTTTGTTAGGAAAACTCAAAAAGTGAGAGCCGTTCGATTACAGCCAAATTTGCATATTGTAAAAACATCTTCAATGAAGCGTATTTCCAATCTAGTTCGCTTTGAAGATTTACCAATTAGCCACCTGTCGAGTAATTATCACTGCCTACTTGCAATGACTGCTTGGTTTTCTCCCTGTTTAGGAAAAGAATATCATCTGCTAAGCACAGATTTCATTCTACCGGGAAGTTCACGGGAGACACTCCGATAAAGTCTAGCAATGCTGTGTAAATAGTGTCACAGCGGAAAAGCCGCATCACGATCGGTTTTTATAATAGCTGCGAACCTAAAATCAAAGAAATCCTCGAGGGCCCCCCGACTTTCGCTTCGCACAGATCAGCCCACTTTAGTCTTTTTCTCGTTTCTGGTCGAGTTTCATCGGGATAGAGGTAAAGAATGAACTCTATCCTGCGTATCCTGTATTGCTGCAGTCTCCAACAACACATCTTCATTGCATTCTGCAATGATTTTGACACACACTATCACATGCTCACATATATTCTTCTCAGAAAGAAATCATTGTTATTCTCGAAATGATGTCAGAAACCAACTCGTCCCATTCTCCGCTATTCCTCGGTCGTGAACATGGAAATGTGCAAAATTATAAACTTTGAAAATTTGTAGAAAATTAACAAAAATAGCTACAACGATAATTTTTTTGCAGTGGTGATCAGGAGAAAATGTTTATTTGGTCAAAATTGGGCCAAAATCTCTCGAAGATGGATGTCAGAACTTTTGCTAGGATGAAGAAACTGATTTGGGACCAGTTGCTGGCTACTAAGGCTGAAATTATCCAGAGTTAAGCTGTATTTTCGTTTTGTGTGAAATGTCACAAGGTAAATATATTATTGGGCAAGATAAGCTTGTTTCGCTATTTCCCTTTGTGTGTCGTTTGTAGCCCACCAAGGTTATTTTTTCGTCTAAATCACTTAAGAATATTTCGAAAAAGATGTTCCGATCCCATTGAACTTTCAGCTCTCAGGCAACTAGATGCTCTAAGAGCGTTACTCGGGCTTCGTACATAGCGCAACAACAAATCCGGCGTCATTTGCAAGTAGTAGTATGCGTATTGAACACATTGAACAAAAGTGCAACTGCACATCTTTGCTGTGTTGTGATCTTAAACCCTTTTCAAGAGTCATATCTCCTTTGGAGAGCGAATAGTCTCTTTCGGGAGAGCCAAAACGAATCATGATAAAGTTGCTTCGCCAAAAGAACAGTCAGTCTGATGAGGCGTCAATTCACATTGTACATAATTTGCATAAACTTCCAAGTTGTGTTTTTTGCGGATAACTTCCTAGAATGTACGACCCTTAACGTATTTCATGAAGAAATATTCAAGCTACATTTCATATTGAATCAAGGTAGGAGTATTTTTTAAAAGAAACTCGTTTATAAGGGAAGATGCGGCATTCTGTTTTGTTATTTAGTTTGGTTTCATTCGTCTAGTTGGTGTCATGCAACACGCAGACTGACACAGTTTTCTAAAAGAATTGGCGATTGACAAGACTGCTAAAGTATATTTGAACTACTGGTGAAATAAATTTGGCTTAGCTATCGTCAATGCAGATTATTCTGAGGACTTGGCAAGAACCTCAATAACCCAGCACAATTCCCCACACAATTGAAGTTTTAATTTAATTTTCCCATACAATTTGTCTCCAAAATCACACGCAATGCTATGTTTTTTTGGTGTGCCTAGATATTTAATTCAAGTTACTAAAAGTCTTATCTTTAAAAATTTGGAGATCATCAGATTTTGTGCGAAGCTACGAGTCCATAAATGTTTTCGTATTTAGTTCATTTTATTGCAATGTAATTTGTTTTACACCGTTCAGGCCGCTAGCAGTAAAATCACACAGATCTCGATAGACAACCATCTAGAATATCACTGCGAAAAGTTATCCAGTCTTTGAAATTGTCAAAAATTGAGATCAAAAGTGAAGAATAAGCCGAGGAAATCAGTTCCCGCTTCATCTGTTTTACACAGCATTGCTTGTTATTATAAATTGTGGAAAATCAGACATACTGAAAGGCAAACAAGTTTCTTTAGTAAAACGGTTTTCTAATAAATTCTTCCAATGCCTTCAACCTTCACCACCAGCATCCACACGCAGTTTGCAACTTTTGTTTACTTTAGTTTTTAAACCACACAGAAAAGGAAGTATAGCCAAGGTCAATGATCTTGTTCATAGTCAAAATATAAGTGGCTTTGCTACCTTGCGGGATTTCATGACAGTGGCCTTGTTTGTAAAGAAATTAGACACGAATATTTCAATGCATATATAAAATAAAAGATGGCAGAGGTAGTTTAAACTGTGTTGAAATTGCATGTAGTGTGTAATGTTAGTTTTTCTCTGTGTAACATTTGCCATTTTTCATTTGGACCTGTGTTTTTGATATTGAATAAATCTTTTGACAAATGGTTAACCGCAAAAACCATCACCTAGTAAAAGTAATTAATCCTGTTTCTGGTAACAGGGAAAACAGATGTCTTCTACTGATTTTTTACGAAAAAGTCATGTCTTTCATTAGAAAGAAATATGTTTATGAATTTTTTGTCAAATTATGTGTGATAAAAAAGTCTCTGATAGGTATTATGCATTATCATTTTGTGATAAAAGTGAAATCTATATTTTGTTATATTCTTTTATCTTTGCAATGTAAAGAAAATTTGAATTTTTCATAATCACGTGTTAATTTAATTAAATAGCACTTTTTCAGAATGAAAATGTCCAGAATATACCCATTCTTTTGTTTTTTGAAAACCATTTGCAAGTCCCATCATCTGTCGATTTTAAAAGTCACAGATGTCTTCTGTTTTACTATTGGAAATTTGTTTTTGCTCAACATGGTAGTTTTGGTTCAAATTAATGCACTTATTTTTGGAGTTATTTGTCTGTTGAATTTCCATCTGGCTTTTGTTGATAAATGTTCTCCAGCCTTTTTCATCAAATCCTCTTTTTTATTTCACAAATACCATTGTTTAGATTAAGGTTGAACTAACCGAGAGAAAACATACATGAAGAATGATGTAATGATGTAATGATGTAAATAAGTGTCAAACATTACATGATTCAGTGCTGATCATTAGAAGTTTGGTACCTTCTAAACCTGTGCCCAAAGTCCAACACAGTTGGTATTGTTTGTTGTGAAAGTGTTCTGAAAAAATCTATCTTGTAGCTGCTTTAAACTTGGATTTCCTCAGTCTAGGGAACTCTTGGTTTGATGTTTTAACTATACTTGCAGTGTCCTTACGAGACTGAAACCTTGGGGGATTCCCACAAAAATTGAAATGACATATTAAAATAGGAAAAATAAATGCCCCATTGATGGTGTACATGTTCAGGTCTGATGCAAGCAAAATGGATTAAGTGTCAAGCAATTTTTCATTGGCAAACATGGGGCTCGAAAAAAACCCTGTCCGGTTGTCCGGGACAAGAAGATTTTCCCTTAGGGCAAGTAACTTTCTCTCCTTCCTTGGCCAATGGGCAGGGATCGAGGCAAGCCATTCGCCAACTAAATTTTTGATAACAATTTTGAGAAGAAAAGGAAAGCTTCAGGTTCAAGGGTAATCAAGTGAAGCTTGATGAAAATTACAATTTATAGTGGTGTTTTGTTGATTGTGTGACGCACACTCGCGGTTCGCAAGTGATTGCCTAGCACGTGAATAAAATCTGCCCTGATAAAACTGTTTTCTAGGATGAAAATTGCTGCGTTGGAAATGAAAACACTGTTTTGTACTTCTTACAGGGCTTGAAATAACGGCCGGTCGACAGACAATGTCCGGTCAGAATCGAGCATTGTCCGAGCAAATCTGTGGATGCCCAGACATGTTGTGCGGTCATTTGGGCTTTCAAAGAAAATTCAATTTTGAGACAATCATGATGGAAATTTATTCAATCTTATCATGTTCCCAAAAAAAATTTTAACTAGAGGGACTTTTGTTTGTGAAATTGATGACATTTCCTGTTGTCAGTTGTGACCGCAAATTGGCTACTGCTGTGCGTGTTGTAAAGTGCTCAAGATTGCACGCCCCGTTGCACCGAAAATAACCGGCATAGCATCTGGTGCCAACAAGAGCGAAAAAAAGAAAGACCCAGAGTGACAGTATAATGCATTAGGCCACCCTCTTGCTCCAATAAAACTTCACAAATGTAACATTAAAATAAAAGGCTTCGAGTGTTAATGAAGTAAACATGAAAATAGGGTTTGTCTTTATTTCGCCCTGTCCGTAAATTTGTTGCGTGTTTATCACTAAACGACTAATTCACGAGGTTAACTCGACATTCATCACCCTGTTCTCTTTGAAATACATTATGTATAAGTTTTAACGCATTCAAATGCCAATGAATGCCCACTACCACGATTTTTTGTGTGAATGGCGATGTTACTTCGGCCAGCAGGTCGCGCCGAAGTATACGATTATTTTCATTGTGCAACGTGTAAGAGATGTAACGGAGAATTTACAAAATGTATGTGACACTCAAAAGAAACGTTAACCAACAAAATTATATGAGTAACTAGAGTTGCTGTTGCTGAAAATGATACAGATCATGTAACTTGCAAAATGGAGCCTCTATTGCAACTAGTTAAGATGGATTAAATTTGTCCGGCCAAAAATGCCTATGTCCAAGCAAAATCACGTTTGACCGGACAATGTGTCCGGCGCCTGCCCAATAGTTATTTCAAGCCTTGTTCTTAATTTTAGCAATTTTCTGCAAGCATTTTTCACTCTCTTTTTGTGCAAAACTTAAAGTGCATATGACATGAAAAATAATTTCTGCTCATTTGAAAGGCCTTTCAAAAAATAGTAGAATAGCATTTTTCTTACTGAAATATGTTTTTTCATTTTAGAGATATTGACGTTTTTCTATTATGCAAATTAGATCAGTGATGACGTCATATTGTTTGCAACTAAAAATGGTAAAATACTGAATAAACAATTTCTCAAGAAATATAAAGCAGTGTTCTTGAAACTTGGCACCATAAATGTGCATCACAAAAGAAACAAAATGACACCCTTAATGCTGTTGTCGTAGCAACTCTTTCGGCGCCAGTCTCTTTCTGTCCAAAAATACAAATCCCCATTTGCAACCCCTGAAGTGAGACAAAGGGTGCTACTTGGAACAGACACAGTTCCCATATTGTCATAATGGCCATCAATAGATTGTGTGGGGTAGATGGTTCTTGGTTTAAGACCAAAACTGGGAATTTTAGTTGTTATTAAGACAGCGCCAGTGGCCAAACTGTTGTCATGGCAACAGCATAAAGGTGCCATTGTGTTTCTTTTGTGATGCACACTTATGGTGTCAAGTTTCAAGACCACTGCTTCAATATGTCCAGAGATATCGTTTAATCAGTGTTTCACCACTTTTCAGTTGCAAACAGTATGATGTCATCACTGATCCAGTTTGCATAATAGAAAAATGTCAATATCTCTAAAACGAAAAAAGATATTTCAAAAAGATAAACGCCATTCTTCTGTATTTTGAAAGGCCTTTCAAATAAGCAGAAAATATTTTTCATGTCATCTGCACTTAAACTTGACACATATATATCTATTAAAACTGTAAAAAATTGTAGGCGAAAACTGAGAAGTTGCATTTTTCTACTGTGAAAACTAAGCCAGCATTTTTGATGCTAAAATCCAGGTAAATCTAAATCTCATTCACCCAAATGAAAGATATGCTCTTGTTGGCTTTTCATGTGGATTAGAACTGGATGCTTCCTAGAAGGTGTTTCCTCAGTGAAAAACAGTGACAGTCAAAACATTGCAGATCAAGTATTGTAAAGAAGTGGTCAACACTTCATTTACATGTTCACAGGATAAGAACTGGGTTGAGTTTCTGCAATGTTTTGTGGTTTACAGGCACACTAGATCAGCATCATAATTTGCATCCAGTTGAGCGTGTAGTCTGGTTTCCAGGGTCCAATCCCTTTCTGCATGCGGTTACATACTGAGTGAACAAATCTCAATTTCCAACCCATTGGCCCCAAGTATTTAATAAGCATCCTTCTGTTTTTTGGTCGTTTTCTTTGTTGTTCATGGGTTTCTTTTCATAACGTTGCCTTAATAATATTAAGGCAGCTTCCTGTTTTACTTATAATGAACTGTTTCTGTGCTTTCAGCCTTCAGAGACTCCTGATGGTCTTCCCACTCAAGTTGGAAACAAAACAGAGGGTGCATTACTGGGTTTTGTCCTTGAAATTGGTGAAACATACCAAGATTACAGAGATAACAATCCAGAGTCTAGCTTTGTCAAGGTTTACACCTTCAACTCTGCAAGGAAATCCATGACTACTGCTGTGCGTCTCCCTGGAGGAGGATTTCGCATATATTCCAAGGGTGCTTCTGAGATAATTTTGAGCCGCTGTACATCAATTATCGGCAAAGATGGTGAAATTAGGCCATTTACAGCTGCTGATTCTGAGAAGATGGTGAGAGAAGTGATTGAGCCAATGGCATCTGATGGTTTGAGGACCATTAGTCTTGCTTATAGGGATTTTCCTGCTAATGGAGTTCCCCCTGAAAAAGGTTTGTAAGCATTGGTTAATCTCTATAAGTAGCCACTCAGTTGTGTTCTGTTGGTAGTCCACAAATCTGATTGGTTGTTTCATCATTTTATAGTATGCTGCTCATATAACTGAAAATTATTCTTAATTTTAGGCTACAATACAAGTACATGAAATTGTGGCTTGAGTTGAGTTTCGAGACATTCAAGTCCGTTCGAGAATTTATCGAGTCGAGACTTTTGAGTGGGAAAAAGGAAGAAATTTTTGTGTGATTAACTTTTGGCACATTTGAATCTTAAAGTGCCTATGAAGTGAAAAATAATTGCTGGTAATTTGAAAAGCTTTGAATGGCGCTTTCCTTTTTGAAATATCTTTTTTAGTTCTAAAGATATAAACGTTTTTGTATTATGGAAATTAGGAAAGTGATGACGTAATAAACTGTGCAACTAAAATGGTAAAATACTGAATCAAGAATATCTCTAGAAATGTTGAAGCAGTGTTCTTCAAACTTGGTGCCAGAAATGTACATCATGAAAGAAACAAAATGACACCTGTGGTGCTGTGAGTTTTGTCGCTGGTCCTGTCTAAATTAGAATTGAAAGTGCCAGTTTCTGTCTTAACCAAGTATCATCCACTCCCAGCAATCTAATGGGGAGA
>JAHPZR010056058.1:72500-102500 GCA_019787425.1 Platygyra sinensis | reverse complement strand
GGTCTGAATTTTATTTCTTTAACCATAAATGATGAAAAATCTGATTTTTGACCTGGAAAATGAGGGGTCGACTTATACACGAGTTCGACTTATACACGAGTAAATACAGTAAATACAGGAATTGCACCGACCTGTGATTGGAAGTTAAAGATATTATTAGTCATGCTGTTAAGCTCAAGAGACCTGTACTCACATAGTCATTTGTGGACGAAAGTTACATGTATGTTAGTATTAAAGATCTCTTCTTTTTTGATATCAACTTGAATAAACACAAGCTTTGATATTATTGCTACGAGATAAATGTTCGGGTCAAATCTACTTCGGCAAAGGGTTAAATTTATGGTGTGGATTTGCTATCTACCCGGTTTGTTAATCATTGCCGAAAATTCACCACTGAGACAGTAACAATATTTGGTTTCACTTCAGTATCGAATTGTCAGCAGTTTTCGTAGTGCGTTTATTGAAACTTTTCAGTTGGTTTAAAATGCCTGCAGATGTCAAAGATTGAATCCTTCTGGAATCTCTCACCTTTGAAAATAGTAGTGTCTATATTAACCCATTGACCCCCGCATCGAACTGTCCGCGACCCACCCCTAATTTCCTGGCGTTTTTTGGAATATTTCAGAGTGAGCGAAAGCAAAAAAATAAAACATATGCGCAGTAACCACAGACACAAGATCAGGTTTCAAGACTTCGTTTATTTAAAGTTCAAAAAATGAATAGCCAAAATATTAAAAAATATCAACAGGAAGAACTCAACTTGATGTGTTTAACTTTTAAGAAAACAAGAAATTATATTTTTTTCCTTTGCCCCGCAACAAAAGCCAAGAAAATTGAATGTGCAAAAATGAGTTAATTTTAGACTTTAGAGGACAAAACGAAACCAAATTCAACAGAATTTTCATTCTTTTACTCTAACGGATAACATTTAAGAAAACACCAGGCCATAAAGGTGAAAAACACAAGTAAAAACCAATTTAAAAGAAGAAATTCAGATAATTTTTTCGCTGCCCGATGAAATTATACAGTGCGGCCAAAGAAAGATGAAAGTTGTACGTCAAAAACAAGACACAAACAAGCCAATTATTTTGAGATAAATCGTTTTTCAACTGTGTAGATTTAGTGCCCACCTAGTTCTTTCCTCAAAAGTTCTGTAGAAGCTGAACAAGACTCAATAAAATATATTTCAGGGAAGTGAATACACAAGACAAACAAACCATGGTGGTTGCCGTAAATGAAATATGCAGAAATTCAGTGTGCCAAAATACTGTTCACTTTTAAAACCTAAAATTCTCAAATAAAGGCAACCAAATGAAAGAAACGTGACAGGAAGTTCAATAGCAATAAATTTTAATTCAAGATAACGCAAAAAAAATTGTCTAAAAGTACAAAAATGTTCAAAATTTCACAGACGTGATTTACCGCATGACCGCATGTTCGAATTAATTATTCGCGCTAAAGCGGAAGCGTGAGTTTTTCCTTACAAGTTTTGCAGTTATTTTATCGGCTGTGGCTTTGCCAATTGTGCCAAAAGCTAAATTCAACTTAGAACTAATACTCTACATTACCATTTTTGTTTTCTTAAGTCCAGGCAGCTGCTCTAAATCCGCAATCTGTATTCAAAACTCACTTGAAAGCGTGCCGATCATCTAGTTTTCACCGCAGTTGAAGGAAGGAAAAATTATTCACCAGAAAGGTTTGAGGGCTCCATTCACCTTGGTCTTCCATTCTGAGACCACCTAAACATCGATTTATGTTTTTCATTTTCATTTTAAATGCCAAAGAAGCAATTTCTCCGTTTTAGGAATGAAAACAAAACCCTGGAAGTTTGTAGATTTGTCCTGCAACACGCCATGATTACCTGCACTTTTCGAGCGCATGATTTTAAGACAAAAAACCATCTTTCTAGGACCCCTAAAGTCCTCTAAAAATATGCTCAGAAAGTCCATTTTCATTGGTTTATTTGTCCTCAACAACAATAGAACAATAGGAGGACCAAAATATCTTCAGGGAGGGTAGGAAAGGCAATTGTCCTCACATGCCTTTTTACGGCTGGTTAAAGCCGGCACTGGAAATTTGGGGTAGGTTTTCGCAGGGCCGGTTACGGCCGGCATGGGAGACAATGGGTTAATTTTAAGAAATTTATTTGTTTGTTTCTTTCTGCACACATTTTAAACAAACTGAAAAGTTTCAATACACTCACTACACTTCCTGTCACACTCCAGACGTGAAAAAAGGATTTCAGTATGTTAAAAAGGCGAAGCTTCTTAGGACAAAACCCTCCGAGACAAAATTTGAAGAAAATATTTGTACCTTCAAATCAAATTTGCGTGTCCGAGGCTATAACAGCATTGATTTAATTACGATTAAAAGTTTAGCAAAGTTGATGTGGTCATGTACAATAAAATTAAACCTCCTAAACTAATCACAATAAAACTAATATAAGAATTCTACGTTTTTACAATATATGTGGCTGAAAAGTACTCTTGAGTGACTTTTTAAAAGCATCAATCTCGGAAATTGATCTTGTTTGGTTTTCCAGGGCATTCCACCGAATAATTGACTTGTATGAACATGATTTCTTGATCATATCAGTCCTAGGCCTTGGTAACTTGAAGGTCATTTTCCTCCTGGAATCGTAGCTACTTACATACTTTACAAAAAGACAGTTCATAGAACACGGTAAAAGATGATAATAAGCCTGATGCGCTAAAATTAATAATTGTTTCTCATACATAGTCTCCAAGGTATTCCATTTTGCTGCGGCAAGAACCTCCTTGCTTGGCGTACACCAATCTAAGTTAAATATTATTTTTGCCGCTCTGACATGTATGGATTCCAGGTTTGAGAAAAACGTTTGACCACAAGAGCCCCAAACCAACAGACCATACGTAAAAACTGCCAGAAGCTGCCACCAAAAGTCCGGAGACAAATAATGCCCTCAATTGCGGAATTTAGCATTTCTGGTACAAACATAGCAATGTGCCGATGAGGAGGATACTTAGCTGCATTACATTTAGATGCGTTAAAACCAAGCCTAAAAGTAGAAAACATCTTTGGAGCTATGGCAAAGCGTGACCGCCACATTGTCAGGTTCCCTATCCAGACTATCTGGTAAATAAAGTCCTCGCGGAAGTCAAATCCAAAAACCGAAGGTCTTCAATTAAGCAAAAATACCACAAAGAGTGCAAAGCAGATTAATTTTGTCACGCAATGCAATCCATCAGTGCCCAATCTTAAAAATATTTTAATGAGCAAGTGGCATTTAATAGAGAATCGACCTTTGCTGAGAGAAATATACAGAGAACCACCTTTCCTTTCTTACAGGAAAGTTAAATCTCTAAAAGACAAACTTGTTAGAGCTAAACTGTAACTGAAGGTCACAGACGCTATAACATCATGAAACAGCGGGAGTCTTGTTAAGCCTGTCAACTCCTTGCCTCTATGCAATTCCCGCTTTTAATTATTGAAAACGTATAAGGCAGGAAAAGCACTGGCTCAAAAGGGTGTTCAGAACGGGAGAAGTGGGCAAAATAACTTCGCTAGTAAAGATCAAAGGCTTTTTTCCTTTTTACCACTGGAAGTCAACCAATCGGGCCGGTGCAATTCCTGTATTTAAGACTTGTTTTACAGAAAGGAATCGTGCATCAAGAACAAAAGGTATAACAAGGCAAATCAATAAACTAACGAAACTGCTCGATACTGAAGTGAAACCAAATATTATTACTGTCTCAGTGGTGAATTTTCGACAATGATTAACAGACCGGGTAGATAGCAAATCCACGCCATAAATTTAACTCTTTACCGAAGTGGATTTGACCCAAACATTTATCTTGTAGAAATAATATCAAAGCTTGTGTTTATTCAAGTTGATATGAAAAAAGAGGAGATTTTTAATGCTAACATACATGTCACTTTTGTCCACAAATGACTACGTGAGTACAGGTCTCTTGAGCTTAACAGCGTGACTAATAATATTTTTAACTTCCAATCACAGGTCGGTGCAATTCCTGTATTTAGCTGCAACAATGCCCTCCATTTTGCGATCAAAAAGGTGGCAAGGGTAGAACTACATTCTGGGTTTTTCCCCAGACTACCTCAAAATTGTACGGCCCATTGCAAAGACTAATGACAATCATATCGAAGAAACCACCGAATATAATGAAGTAAGCACCGAATATGAAGAAGTAATAACCGAACAAGGAAGTTCCGAATATAATGGCTTTTGCACCGAATGTGCAGAGTAACAGTGCTGGTGGGATTTACTTTGTATCAAGTAAAAAGAAGTGAAGAAGAAATAGAAAACATAAAAAAAAACAAAAGTAAGGCAGGTGAAACAATATTTCTACTTATGATTGAAGTCTTCTACTTCAGTGTTTGTTTTGAGTGATTTTCTTGAGTTAGTCAATCCTCCCTAGCCTTTTTGCTGTGACATTTGTGACCTCACACGGGAAAACGTACACTAACGGCTATCTGTTAAAATGGGGAAAACGAACGGCTGAGAAATGGGTATCAAACGGACCTCAAAAGCATTAAACGGTTTCCTAAGCCGTTCGAACGGCCAAGCAAAAATTTCAAATGGATAGGCAGTAGCGTTTTAACAGCCAAGCAAAATATTCGAACAGATGTGCAAAAGCGTTTTAACGGCTAAGCAAAACGTTTGAACGGATTGCCAAGAGCGTTTTAATGGCTGTCAAACAAACCGTTGAAACGGATTGATGGATAAGCGCTTTAACGGTGACCTAAGGAAAACGTTTTCATTAAACAGATACAGAGCTACTAACGAAAGCAAATACTTACTTAAAGCTAATCCTTTAACGGCGAAATTCACAACGAGCTGTTTGATATGCCTAAACTTACCATAAATTGTAGTTCCTGGCAGCCAAGCATACGCTTAAATATGCGGCATTCTTTTGATCGTTCACTCAATCACTTCACCGGTCAGACTGACTGAGACTCGAGAAATGTTTTTCTTCTAGTTAAAATTAGCCTGCGTTGCAGACGAAACTAAACCCCGGTATAGTCCTATACTATACTATACCGGGGTTTCGTTTCGTCTCCAATGCAGGCTAGTTAAAATCAGCCGAAACGCATTGTCACATTTTTATATAACACTGGATTAGGGAATTAAGAGGGAAAATCATGGGAAAATCATGCACACAATGTTTGCTGAAAGTTGAAACTTGATGTGTGCAGCATGTGTGTGAGATTTGCAACACAACCCTGACCCAAGTGGTTTAATAAATCATCACAGAAATCAGGTTAAATGTTTTGCCAAAATGAACAGCACTTTCATCTTTTTCTTACATTGAAGGCATGACAGATTTATGGTTTACCAATTTAAGACTCTTTCCTTTGTTTCTAAGGTCGCAAAGCGTATACCGTCTTCATCATCCACGTCTTCTTCCATCACGTCTCTTTCTTCCACGATAGCACTCTGAACGATCAAATTTAAAGAGCCTTCCCCTTCTACCCCTAACTGCAGCGACTCAACATCACACGAAGATGATGTGGTACTGGATAATTCATCATCTGAGGACATTTTCAACTGAATAAAACCGCGAAAAAGACGGCTCTATGAGTGCTACAGTACCGCTCAGAACTAAGCGAACCTAAAATGCGTGTACTCAACGAACCCCTAACTCGTTAAAATGGCCAACGCGTTATTGCCAACACAAAAGGGCCACGGGTTTTTGCCAGCGCGTTAACCTTTGTTATTCATAACCAATATTCCTTTTGTAATGCTTTGTTATGGCGAACAAAGCACGACTTGCAGTTCAAAACAATTGCATGATTTGTAAATCCATGCAAAAGCGAAATTCAAATGAAAACACAGCAAATTACAAGCGCAGTGAAAAATTTGACCTTTCGAAGAACTGCTTTGTGACGCTACCACTGAGATAAGGCGCCTAATGATGTTGCCACATTACGCGGCACAAGTTTTAATATTCGAACTATTGTTGGTTCACCTTGTTGATTATTCCGCTTACCGCAGAAAGACAAAACCGTCTTCTGCCGTAAAAAAACATCTCTGCCTTGTGAAAACCTAATTCTGTTCTCAAACCCATTGTGGCATCCGTAGTCAGCAGAAAATTTTGCTCTATCGGATGGCAGTAATGATAGGTCTAGGAGATATGCAAATCGCGACAAAATTAACAACAGATCAAAAGCAGGACGATTTCACTTTTAAAATTAACCGGTTAACCTGGCGCTTGATAACCGACCTAGGAAAAATCCTTCTCATGTCATTTAAAGTTGCCTTGTGAAAATGTAACTCTGTTCTCAAACCCATCATGGCATTCATACTCGGCAAAAGTTTCGCTGTATCAGATGGAAGTAATCACATAGAGAAGTGCTAGGAAATATGCAAATCGCGACAAAATGAACAACAGATTGAAAGCCAGTTGACTGCAATTAACCCAGCGCCTGATAAGCGACATAACTGGAGAAAGTCTGTAAATTACACAAGGAGGAAAAAACCTACTTATACCCTCTAAGGTAAATCACCAAAGAATTTAAGTTAACGGTTATTGAATGGCGATCAGTTTCATTCAGTTCAAGCAATAAAAGCAGCCCGTTAAATGAAAATTACGATGGCCACTGCTCAGCGATATTTGATACCATGATGTTTCCTTTCTCCACGGGAGTCAAACTTGAAGTAACGTGTGTCAATTAAAACAAACATGTGTCAAATTTTTGAACAACCGTGACCGAATTCCCACAGAAAGTGTCGTCGAAATGTTTTGAGAGTATTTGATGCTTGTTTGGAATACAACGTGACTGTAAAAATTATTTTGGATTTGTGGTGGACAAATTCTCTGAACATCACCACGTTCACGATTCTTGTGTGATCTGCTGGTCACGGTCTCGAGAAGACAAAATGCCCAGCAGTCAAAAAGCTCTGACACACCTGTAATATTCCTGCGAATTCCTCTACTGCAAATCCAAAATATTGCTTACAATCGCTTTGCATTTCCGAACAAACATAAAATACTCTCAATACGTTTCGTAGAGACTTTCTGTGGAAATTCGGTGGACAATTTTGACTGCCGGGCATTTTAATAGCCGTGACCGGCAGTCGGATAAAGACCCTTGCGATTTTGTGGTATGAACAACCTTGGAAAATTCTTCTACTACAAATCCACAATAACTTTTAGAACGCTTGGCTATTCTAAAGAAACCTCGAATCTTCTCATCAGGTTTGAATGAAGCTGTTTGTTGCAGTTCGATAAATATCTTAAACTGCCGATGTAGCATAAATTTTTCCAAGTGTCAAGCAGGTGCCGATTTTATAGTATGCCCACGCTTGAATATTTCGTCATCTTGCGAACAAACATAATTTTTCGAATTGCTTTAAGCCTACATTTCTAAAAAAATCATCAAAGGCCATCAAAATGTTTGAAAGAATCTTTCAGCGGAAATTCTGTGAAAATTTCAGACTGCTGCCTATTTAGTCCATTTACTAGTAAGACCTTACCCGGCTGCTGGGCATTTACATGTAGATAAAAATCGCTTGACATTTTTAAACAAAGATCTACTATTCCAAGAAGAATTGGATTACTTTTTGTGTTAAAATTCTATCAGACTGCTGGATATGTAAGTTTTTGAAAATACTTCCCGGCTACCAGGTGTCTAGACGCGATAACGATCAGATCTTGAAAAAAATATAAATCTCACGGTGTTGTCTGTTGGTTTTTTTCACGGCGTCAATTGAAAACCCGTTATCTTTATCTGTTGATTTTTCGAAATGCAAATCATTTTATTCCTAAGTTGAATGAATCCAAACAGACAAAACAAAATGGTCTGAAAGTAACCGTCGCTATATTCAGCCGGTACAAAAGAATTAAAACTTGTCTGCTCCTTGAAAACAAATCATGTTCATACCGAATGTTACCTTTAGGAAAGATCGTTAACTTCCTTTCGCACAGTAACAAAAGAAGCAAACAATAACCAAGCTCATACATACTAATGCGTTTAAAACGCAGTCTAACCCAACAAAACGCGTGTGCGTTTAACCCTTCGCATTAAGACAAGCGTTTGATGTTCGTTTAGTTCTGAACGGTACTGTACAAGTGTAATTTAGATCCGTGCATATATATTTGCAACAAGACTTTCAACTTCTGTAGGAATATCAGGTGTGGCACTAAGCCAGCTTGTTGTGGACTTTGCCATCAAGTTTTGACCTGTTCAAGTTATCACAATTTGTATGTTCGTTGGTCGTTGGGCTTCGTGATTTAAAGGTGTCTCAGTGAAGTGGATTTGTCTAATGACAAATCCAACTCATTGATTCATATAATTATATCCATGCAACAGAAAAATAGTTATTTTTATACTACAAGACATTCTACTTCTGCAAGAATATCAGGTATTGCACTACATCAGCTGAGACTGGATTAAATGCTACATGTATTACATTGTTTAATGTTTGTCACAATTCTGTTTCTGTTATCAAGTATTAAGCTATTTATCGTTCCGTTAATGTTGGGTTGTGATTGAAAGGTGTCTCACTGAAGTGGATTTTTCAAATGACCTGCAGTGTTGGGTTATCATGATAGAAATTCAACTCATTGGTACATGTACATGTATATGTCTGGATGAAGAATAGTTATAACCTTGTACTCCTGCAAGGATATCAGGTGATTCACTAAGCCAGCTGAGAGTGGATTTTGCTATAAGGTGTCTTAGTGAAGTGGATTTGTTAAATGACAACAGTGTTGAGTTGTCATTTTAGTACAAATCCAACTCATTGATACATCTATGAACATGCACACGAGAAGAATTCTACTGACTCGCATGTATGCAAGAATATCATGTAACTATATGACTAAGCCATATCAATTGCTATCAATTTGTCCAATGTTTATTACAGGTGCACATTGTGTAAATTATTCCAAAAAATATCCATATCTCCCCATGGAAGGGATTTTTTCTAAGACCTCGCACCCCTCTGGAAATTCAAATTAAGCTTCATACATTTCTTTATTTTTTGCCTCACAGAACTCCCTACCTCAGAGGAAATTCCAATTCCTTCTGTGGGGTGTATGGATATTTTCTGGAACTGTACATTGTAGCTGTTTTCTACCCTAAGCAGAAACTAAGCTTTTCATGGCATAGTTTATATTATTATAGTTGTGACGTGTCAGTAAGCTTTATGTCGTAGTGATTAATACTTCTGAGGAAAAACATCAGGAATTGATTTATGTGATCGCCAAGTATTCTAAAAAAGCAACTCTCCTTTTTTGTTCAACAAGAAATTCTTTTAAGAAACCAATGGTGTTTTTCTTTACATTGAGAATCGGCTTACTTTTTCTTCTTCCTCAAAAACATGATTTATGCTTAGCCACTTGTGAAACACTTGGAACATGACAGGTACATTAATTTTTAAGTCTAAACTTAAAACCCATCTATTTAGGCAGTTCTTTTATTGATTTTTTAAAAAAAAAATTTAATTCACTATCCAATTGATTTTATATTTATATCACCTTTATTGTAAAGCGCCGCTGGATCTTTGAGAAGCGTTGCGCTATATAAGCGATGTATTATTATTATTATTGTTTTCAATGTTCAACCGGGATTCATTAGGGCAACGAAATTTAGAGATCTCATTGTCTGGCATTGAAAGATGGACAACCAGGATTTATTTTTGTTTTCAAGCACTGCTTAATAAGTAGTTCTAAGTTCAACTGGTATACATGTAAATCATGACTCTTCCAGATTGTTTTCAACAAGATGAGACATTTGTCAAAAGGTAGGTGACTAGTACTGTTTGGGGTGAATACATTTACCTTTCTAGTACATACCTACTGCGAGCCCAAACACACGCTAAATACAATGTATATTCTTCGCTCTTGAAGAGTGCGAACCCAAACACACGCTTATGTATATTCTTCGTTTTTAAAGCTTGCGAGGCCAAACACACGCTAACTTAACAATCTAAATTCTTCGTTCTTAAAGCTTGCAAGCCCAAACACACGCTTAATACAATGTACATACATGTATAACAATGTATATTCTTCGTTCTTAAAGCATGCAAGCCCAAACAAACCCTAAATGCAATGTATAGTCTTCGTTCTTAAAGCGTGCGGGACCAAACACGCGCTAAACACAATGTATATTCTTCGTTCTTAAAGAGTGCGAACCCAAACACACACTTATGTATATTCTTCGTTTTTAAAGCTTGCGAGGCCAAACACGCGCTTACTTAACAATCTAAATTCTTCGTTCTTAAAGCTTGCAAGCCCAACACACGCTAAATACAATGTATAACAATGTATATTCTTCGTTCTTAAAGCATGCAAGCCCAAACAAACCCTAAATACAATGTATATTCTTCGTCCTTAAAGCGTGCGGGACCAAACACGCGCTAAACACAATGTATATTCTTCGTTCTTAAAGAGTGCGAACCCAAACACACACTTATGTAAATTCTTCGTTTTTGTGCCTAGTGCTCGTAGAGCTCAAGGCACCATGTTATCGTGCATACGTGTGCGTCCGTAACACTTGCCGTTCGTGTAATATGTCATGAAGTGTCCTCCCCTTCACTTTTTGTGCCTAGTACACCTAGAGGCCTAGTGTTCATAGTGCTCAAAGCACCATGTTATCGTGTATACGTTTGTGTCCGTAACTCGGGTTTTTGTGCCTAGTGCTCGTAGAGCTCAAGGCACCATGTTATCGTGCACACGTGTGTGTCCGTAACTCGGGTTTTTCTCGTATTCTTTCGCCAACAACTCGAGACCACTGTCGAGCAATGTTCGTTTGATTTTCGTATCCCGAGAAGACATGACGTAGATGGCAACTTTTTGCTACGATCGCTCCATGTGCTCGCGCGTTTGTTCAACGACGTTGGTAAGTTTCCTATGTTTATTAAGGTTTAACTCAACTGCAACAGGGGATTTTCGCGGGAAAAAGTTCCAACCGCAGCGCTGGTCAAAAAACCTTTTTTTAACCACAAACTCATTTCGGCAAATATTTAAATTTATATTCGTTTGAAAGGTCGTTGAAATGACCTTTTTCGACTACAATAGTTTTTGCTTCTGAGTAAACAAAAATATCCGATTGCACCATCACGCCAAACGCACGCTATGCAAAGAATGTATTCTGATACGCTGACTTCGCAGCGATATATAACTTCTCCGTTAAATAGCTCCAAACATCGGCAAAAGTAAAATCTATTCTTTAATATTCCAGCTTCATCGTGTTAAAATTTCAGCGAAATCGAGCAAAAACCAGCACTAATTAGAATTTTTGTTACCTATCTGTCAACACTTGCGAGCAACCGAAAAACTTTGAATATTACACAACCGACGTCTTGGTCAACAAAATCCAGAATTATCATCTAGAAGCTGAAAGTTGAATGGGAACATCTTTTTCGAACTATTCTTAAGTAATTTAGACGAAAAAATGATCTCGGCGGGCTACGAAAGACTCAAAATTGAAAACAGAAACAAGCTTATCTGATAAGCCGATAATTATTCAAAATTCCACCAAATAAACATTTCTCTACGATGAGAAAGACATGATTATAAATTGTTACAGTTGATACTTATTTTACAATAAAGTTTCTTGTTGTTGTTGTATCATGTAGTCATTGAAGATGATACTAGTTTTCATATCACTAGGCACATGTAGTCAAAGACTGCCTATTTTTAAAGCTTGCGAGGCCAAACACACACTAACTTAACAATCTAAATTCTTCGTTCTTAAAGCTTGCAAGCCCAAACATACGCTAAATACAATGTATAACAATGTATATTCTTCGGTCTTAAAGCATGCAAGCCCAAACAAACCCTAAATACAATGTATATTCTTCGTCCTTAAAGCGTGCGGGACCAAACACGTGCTAAACACAATGTATATTCTTCGTTCTTAAAGAGTGGGGGGGGGGGACAGGGGGGCGGGAGCCTGGGAGATTAGGGGGGCGGGAGGCGGGAGAGGAAAGGGCGGGAAGCGGGAGTTCTAAGAGGGCGGGAAGCGGGAGAGAAATGCGAAATGCTAACTATTTTAATTCAACAATGCGTTAGAATACTTTCAAAAACATCAACCCAAATTATATTTGACTTTCATTTAACGTCTTTTCAGTCACTATTGAGACTTCCGAGCAAACGAGCAAACGAAAATTTGCACTTGGGCTGAAAAACAGGCTTACTTCCGGTAAATGGTAAACCTGTTTACAGTTATTACGTCATATAGGTCATACCGGTCAAGCGGCATGTGTCGCGTAAGCTGTCAAATAGCCCTTTTCACGGTTAATTTATCTCATTTGCTTAAGGTTATTCCTCACAATTGCACTGCGCATCCTTTCTGCGCATAATTTATGGCGTCATTTAGCGCGCCCGCGTGCACACGCATATTAAAAACATGGCGGATTTGCCTTGATATTGAGTGCTGTCAGTTGGAAAATGGCTATAGCTCACCAACGAGCACGGGCACCCCAACTTTTTTTTAGTCATTGTAACCAACTTATCATAAACTTTGCTTGAGGAAAGACTGATCTGATTCCTATTGCTGAAAATTGAATAAATAACGAAAATAGCAAGTAAACTGTGGTCTTTTCTATTTTGCCTTATGGTAACCATGTCAAGAAATTTGGCTGAAATTTTAATCAAGAATTCAGCTTTCTGTCTAAATCAAACTTAAAAAGTTTATTTGTGTCCGATACAATGCATTGACTCCAGTTTAATGCGTGTTCTCGTGAGTCTCGGTCACAAAAATTTACAATTATTAGTGGGAATGCGTTCTTGTAATAAGCATTAAATAATGCCAAAATGGGTCATTTTCAATGCCCCAGTGCTCCTTAATGAGTATGGGCACCCCCCTTTTTTATTTCAGAATTGAAGTTCTCATACAATAAATATTCAGTGGGCAAAGTTCGAACGGAAATCTATTGTCAGTTTTATTTCAGGGGAATTACCTTAACAATGTAATCCAACGTGGATGCGAGGCAATTTCGGGCTAAAACTACAAAATAGCCCTTTTCACGGTTAGTTTTTCTCATTTGCATTACAATGTAATCCAACGTGGATGCGAGGCAATTTCGGGCTAAAACTACAAAATAGCCCTTTTCACGGTTAGTTTTTCTCATTTGCATTACAATGTAATCCAACGTGGATGCGAGGCAATTTCGGGCTAAAACTGCAAAATAGCCCGAAATTGCCTCACATACATGCCAGATTTTATTGTAATGCAAATGAGCAGAGCTAACCGTGAAAAAGGCTATAGCCCGAAATTGCCTCGTATACATGCTAGATTTATTGTAATGCAAATGAGCAAAGTTAACCGTGAAAAGGGCTATTGCAAAACAACTTCGTTCCCATGGTCCTCTCTGTACTTCGAGAAAGTACCCTGGTTATGGCTGGTCACGTGTCTAAGCATGCCAACCCAAGCCGCACAGAGGGTGGGTCCTGAACGTAATTTTGTCAACACTCTCTAGGGAGGTGAATGTTGCACTGCTATACGGACTCTATTTTGAAAAGGAAGCAATTTATTTTTCAGAGATCCTGCCTGGCCAGCTGCTTCGGCTCTACCTGAACTTCTATGATTATGAGATGCTTTTTTAAATAACGGTCACCAACCTGCTTCGGATTAATTTAATCAGTTTCCTTCCCAAAGGAATTAAATAACCGTGAAATTATCGATGGGAACATTCAACTTGGAGCTACTTTCTTGACCGAAAACTGGATTTACCGCAAAACAGTTTTAAAACAATAGCCAATGCATTTTGCAACACGCGACCGATGTCGTCGTCAAGTTGTTTACAAAATTTTACACTGCAAGAGAATCGAATGACCGCCAAACTTTCGACTGGATGAATTCAATCAAATTCAAAGCTTGTCGATCTCTGCCAAACACTGGACATATCAAAGTCTAAACGAATACTCAATGCCTCTGTTATGATTTTGCCGATCGAAAAAAATATAAAGCTGCTTAATTAATCAAGCTTATATTTGCCGTGCAGACGTTGTTGTCAAATTCTCCGTAGATTTTTTCGCTGCAAGAGAAGGGAATGACCGTCAAACTTCCAAAACTACCTTTGAGGGCGAATGTACGACGTGTTTGACTCTAAACGAATGAGTAAATACATACGTTGTAATTTCGCCGAATGAAATATAAAATTAAGTTCACCTCGCGGTCCATTTACTGTTGTGGTTTTCAGTTCCAAGTTCTTTGCCAAATTTTTTCACCGCCACAAATTCCAAAGACCGTCCAACTGTCGATAGGAAAAATTGAGCCAAATGTGGTGCTAACCTTTTAGCCGAGCATTGAACGCATTGAGCTCCAATATCGAATGTGATGATTTCTTCGCTGTGAGTTTTGCCGATCCACAACGGGAGTTTTACAAATTCCACTCTCCCTACTGGATTCAGTAGATGAGCTCAGTGAAGACAAACTATAACTCTCCAGCCCCTCCCTTCAATCAGATCTCTGGAATCTGCTAAAATCTAGCAGACACGTGACCAGCCATAACCAGGGTACTTTCTCGAAGTACAGAGAGGACCATGGGAACGAAGTTGTTTTGCAATAGCCCTTTTCACGGTTAACTTTGCTCATTTGCATTACAATAAATCTAGCATGTATACGAGGCAATTTCGGGCTATAGCCTTTTTCACGGTTAGCTCTGCTCATTTGCATTACAATAAAATCTGGCATGTATGTGAGGCAATTTCGGGCTATTTTGCAGTTTTAGCCCGAAATTGCCTCGCATCCACGTTGGATTACATTGTAATGCAAATGAGAAAAACTAACCGTGAAAAGGGCTATTTTGTAGTTTTAGCCCGAAATTGCCTCGCATCCACGTTGGATTACATTGTAATGCAAATGAGAAAAACTAACCGTGAAAAGGGCTATTTTGTAGTTTTAGCCCGAAATTGCCTCGCATCCACGTTGGATTACATTGTTAAGGTAATTCCCCTGAAATAAAACTGACAATAGATTTCCGTTCGAACTTTGCCCACTGAATATTTATTGTATGAGAACTTCAATTCTGAAATAAAAAAGGGGGGTGCCCATACTCATTAAGGAGCACTGGGGCATTGAAAATGACCCATTTTGGCATTATTTAATGCTTATTACAAGAACGCATTCCCACTAATAATTGTAAATTTTTGTGACCGAGACTCACGAGAACACGCATTAAACTGGAGTCAATGCATTGTATCGGACACAAATAAACTTTTTAAGTTTGATTTAGACAGAAAGCTGAATTCTTGATTAAAATTTCAGCCAAATTTCTTGACATGGTTACCATAAGGCAAAATAGAAAAGACCACAGTTTACTTGCTATTTTCGTTATTTATTCAATTTTCAGCAATAGGAATCAGATCAGTCTTTCCTCAAGCAAAGTTTATGATAAGTTGGTTACAATGACTAAAAAAAAGTTGGGGTGCCCGTGCTCGTTGGTGAGCTATAGCCATTTTCCAACTGACAGCACTCAATATCAAGGCAAATCCGCCATGTTTTTAATATGCGTGTGCACGCGGGCGCGCTAAATGACGCCATAAATTATGCGCAGAAAGGATGCGCAGTGCAATTGTGAGGAATAACCTTAAGCAAATGAGATAAATTAACCGTGAAAAGGGCTATTTGACAGCTTACGCGACACATGCCGCTTGACCGGTATGACCTATATGACGTAATAACTGTAAACAGGTTTACCATTTACCGGAAGTAAGCCTGTTTTTCAGCCCAAGTGCAAATTTTCGTTTGCTCGTTTGCTCGGAAGTCTCAATAGTGACTGAAAAGACGTTAAATGAAAGTCAAATATAATTTGGGTTGATGTTTTTGAAAGTATTCTAACGCATTGTTGAATTAAAATAGTTAGCATTTCGCATTTCTCTCCCGCTTCCCGCCCTCTTAGAACTCCCGCTTCCCGCCCTTTCCTCTCCCGCCTCCCGCCCCCCTAATCTCCCAGGCTCCCGCCCCCCTGTCCCCCCCCCCCACTCTTTAAGAACGAAGAATATACATTGTGTTTAGCACGTGTTTGGTCCCGCACGCTTTAAGGACGAAGAATATACATTGTATTTAGGGTTTGTTTGGGCTTGCATGCTTTAAGACCGAAGAATATACATTGTTATACATTGTATTTAGCGTATGTTTGGGCTTGCAAGCTTTAAGAACGAAGAATTTAGATTGTTAAGTTAGTGTGTGTTTGGCCTCGCAAGCTTTAAAAATAGGCAGTCTTTGACTACATGTGCCTAGTGATATGAAAACTAGTATCATCTTCAATGACTACATGATACAACAACAACAAGAAACTTTATTGTAAAATAAGTATCAACTGTAACAATTTATAATCATGTCTTTCTCATCGTAGAGAAATGTTTATTTGGTGGAATTTTGAATAATTATCGGCTTATCAGATAAGCTTGTTTCTGTTTTCAATTTTGAGTCTTTCGTAGCCCGCCGAGATCATTTTTTCGTCTAAATTACTTAAGAATAGTTCGAAAAAGATGTTCCCATTCAACTTTCAGCTTCTAGATGATAATTCTGGATTTTGTTGACCAAGACGTCGGTTGTGTAATATTCAAAGTTTTTCGGTTGCTCACAAGTGTTGACAGATAGGTAACAAAAATTCTAATTAGTGCTGGTTTTTGCTCGATTTCGCTGAAATTTTAACACGATGAAGCTGGAATATTAAAGAATAGATTTTACTTTTGCCGATGTTTGGAGCTATTTAACGGAGAAGTTATATATCACTGCGAAGTCAGCGTATCAGAATACATTCTTTGCATAGCGTGCGTTTGGCGTGATGGTGCAATCGGATATTTTTGTTTACTCAGAAGCAAAAACTATTGTAGTCGAAAAAGGTCATTTCAACGACCTTTCAAACGAATATAAATTTAAATATTTGCCGAAATGAGTTTGTGGTTAAAAAAAGGTTTTTTGACCAGCGCTGCGGTTGGAACTTTTTCCCGCGAAAATCCCCTGTTGCAGTTGAGTTAAACCTTAATAAACATAGGAAACTTACCAACGTCGTTGAACAAACGCGCGAGCACATGGAGCGATCGTAGCAAAAAGTTGCCATCTACGTCATGTCTTCTCGGGATACGAAAATCAAACGAACATTGCTCGACAGTGGTCTCGAGTTGTTGGCGAAAGAATACGAGAAAAACCCGAGTTACGGACACACACGTGTGCACGATAACATGGTGCCTTGAGCTCTACGAGCACTAGGCACAAAAACCCGAGTTACGGACACAAACGTATACACGATAACATGGTGCTTTGAGCACTATGAACACTAGGCCTCTAGGTGTACTAGGCACAAAAAGTGAAGGGGAGGACACTTCATGACATATTACACGAACGGCAAGTGTTACGGACGCACACGTATGCACGATAACATGGTGCCTTGAGCTCTACGAGCACTAGGCACAAAAACGAAGAATTTACATAAGTGTGTGTTTGGGTTCGCACTCTTTAAGAACGAAGAATATACATTGTGTTTAGCGCGTGTTTGGTCCCGCACGCTTTAAGGACGAAGAATATACATTGTATTTAGGGTTTGTTTGGGCTTGCATGCTTTAAGAACGAAGAATATACATTGTTATACATTGTATTTAGCGTGTGTTGGGCTTGCAAGCTTTAAGAACGAAGAATTTAGATTGTTAAGTAAGCGCGTGTTTGGCCTCGCAAGCTTTAAAAACGAAGAATATACATAAGTGTGTGTTTGGGTTCGCACTCTTTAAGAACGAAGAATATACATTGTGTTTAGCGCGTGTTTGGTCCCGCACGCTTTAAGAACGAAGACTATACATTGCATTTAGGGTTTGTTTGGGCTTGCATGCTTTAAGAACGAAGAATATACATTGTTATACATGTATGTACATTGTATTAAGCGTGTGTTTGGGCTTGCAAGCTTTAAGAACGAAGAATTTAGATTGTTAAGTTAGCGTGTGTTTGGCCTCGCAAGCTTTAAAAACGAAGAATATACATAAGCGTGTGTTTGGGTTCGCACTCTTCAAGAGCGAAGAATATACATTGTATTTAGCGTGTGTTTGGGCTCGCAGTAGGTATGTACTAGAAAGGTAAATGTATTCACCCCAAACAGTACTAGTCACCTACCTTTTGACAAATGTCTCATCTTGTTGAAAACAATCTGGAAGAGTCATGATTTACATGTATACCAGTTGAACTTAGAACTACTTATTAAGCAGTGCTTGAAAACAAAAATAAATCCTGGTTGTCCATCTTTCAATGCCAGACAATGAGATCTCTAAATTTCGTTGCCCTAATGAATCCCGGTTGAACATTGAAAACAATAATAATAATAATACATCGCTTATATAGCGCAACGCTTCTCAAAGATCCAGCGGCGCTTTACAATAAAGGTGATATAAATATAAAATCAATTGGATAGTGAATTAAATTTTTTTTTTAAAAAATCAATAAAAGAACTGCCTAAATAGATGGGTTTTAAGTTTAGACTTAAAAATTAATGTACCTGTCATGTTCCAAGTGTTTCACAAGTGGCTAAGCATAAATCATGTTTTTGAGGAAGAAGAAAAAGTAAGCCGATTCTCAATGTAAAGAAAAACACCATTGGTTTCTTAAAAGAATTTCTTGTTGAACAAAAAAGGAGAGTTGCTTTTTTAGAATACTTGGCGATCACATAAATCAATTCCTGATGTTTTTCCTCAGAAGTATTAATCACTACGACATAAAGCTTACTGACACGTCACAACTATAATAATATAAACTATGCCATGAAAAGCTTAGTTTCTGCTTAGGGTAGAAAACAGCTACAATGTACAGTTCCAGAAAATATCCATACACCCCACAGAAGGAATTGGAATTTCCTCTGAGGTAGGGAGTTCTGTGAGGCAAAAAATAAAGAAATGTATGAAGCTTAATTTGAATTTCCAGAGGGGTGCGAGGTCTTAGAAAAAATCCCTTCCATGGGGAGATATGGATATTTTTTGGAATAATTTACACAATGTGCACCTGTAATAAACATTGGACAAATTGATAGCAATTGATATGGCTTAGTCATATAGTTACATGATATTCTTGCATACATGCGAGTCAGTAGAATTCTTCTCGTGTGCATGTTCATAGATGTATCAATGAGTTGGATTTGTACTAAAATGACAACTCAACACTGTTGTCATTTAACAAATCCACTTCACTAAGACACCTTATAGCAAAATCCACTCTCAGCTGGCTTAGTGAATCACCTGATATCCTTGCAGGAGTACAAGGTTATAACTATTCTTCATCCAGACATATACATGTACATGTACCAATGAGTTGAATTTCTATCATGATAA
The DNA here is from genome assembly GCA_019787425.1 of Platygyra sinensis. NCBI lineage: Eukaryota > Metazoa > Cnidaria > Anthozoa > Scleractinia > Merulinidae > Platygyra > Platygyra sinensis. Next base: position 83,235 of record JAHPZR010056058.1, on the reverse strand, counting down.
CCCAACACTGCAGGTCATTTGAAAAATCCACTTCAGTGAGACACCTTTCAATCACAACCCAACATTAACGGAACGATAAATAGCTTAATACTTGATAACAGAAACAGAATTGTGACAAACATTAAACAATGTAATACATGTAGCATTTAATCCAGTCTCAGCTGATGTAGTGCAATACCTGATATTCTTGCAGAAGTAGAATGTCTTGTAGTATAAAAATAACTATTTTTCTGTTGCATGGATATAATTATATGAATCAATGAGTTGGATTTGTCATTAGACAAATCCACTTCACTGAGACACCTTTAAATCACGAAGCCCAACGACCAACGAACATACAAATTGTGATAACTTGAACAGGTCAAAACTTGATGGCAAAGTCCACAACAAGCTGGCTTAGTGCCACACCTGATATTCCTACAGAAGTTGAAAGTCTTGTTGCAAATATATATGCACGGATCTAAATTACACTTGTACAGTACCGCTCAGAACTAAACGAACATCGAACGCGCGTTCTTAACGCGAAGGTTTAAACGCGCGCACGCGTTTTGCTGCGTTAGACTGCGTTTCAACTTCGCGTTATAACGCGTTGAAGTAAACGCATTAGTATGTATGAGCTTGGTTATTGTTTGCTTCTTTTGTTACTGTGTGAAAGGAAGTTAACGATCTTCCCTAAAGGTAACATTCGGCATGAACATGATTTGTTTTCAAGGAGCAGACAAGTTTTAATTCTTTCGTACCGGCTGAATATAGCGACGGTTACTTTCAGACCATTTTGTTTTATTTGTTTGGATTCATTCAACTTACGAATAAAATGATTTGCATTTCGAAAAATCAACAGATAAAAATGACGGGTTTTCATGACGCCGTGAAAAAAACCAACAGACAACATCGTGAGATTTATATTCTTTTCAAGATCTGATCGCTATCGCATCTAGACACCTGGCAGCCGGGAAGTATTTTCAAAAACCTACATATCCAGCAGTCTTTGATAATTTTTTTAGAAATGTAGACGTAATGCGATTCGAAAAATTATGTTCGTTTGCAAGATGACGAAATATTCGAGCGTGGGCATACTATAAAATCGACACGTGCTTGACACTTAGAAAAATATATGCGTACATCGGCAGTTTAAGATATTTATCGAACTGCGGCAAACAGCGTCATTCAAACCTGGTGAGAAGATTCGAGGTTTCTTTAGAATAGCCAAGCGATTCTAAAAGTTATTTTGGATTTGTAGTAGAAGAATTTTCCAAGGTTGTTCATACCACAAAATCACAAGGGTCTTTATCCGACTGCCGGTCCTCAAAAAGAAACTATTAAAATGCCCGGCAGTCAAAATTGTCCACCGAATTTCCACAGAAAGTCTCCACGAAACGTATTGAGAGTATTTGATGTTTGTTCGGAAATGCAAAGCAATTGTACGCAATATTTTGGATTTGCAGTAGAGGAATTCGCAGGAATTACAGGTGTATCCGACCTTTTTGACTGCTGGGCATTTTGTCTTCTTGAGACCGTGACCGGCGGATCACGCAAGAATCGTGAACGTGGCGATGTTCGGAGAATTTGTCCACCACAAATCCAAAATAATTTTTACAGTTGCGTTGTATTCCAAACAAGCATCAAATACTCTCAAAACATTTCGACGACGCTTTCTGTGGGAATTCGGTCACGGTTGTTCAAAAAACTTGACACGATATTTGTTTTCATTCACACAACGTTGCTTCAAGTTTGACTCCCGTGGAGAAAGGAAACATCATGGTATCAAATATCGCTGTGCAGTGGCCATCATAATTTTCATTCAACGGGCTGCTTTTATTGCTTGAAGTGAATGAAACTGATCGCCATTCAATAAGCGTTAACTTAAATTCTTTGGTGATTTACCTTAGAAGGTATAAGTAGGTTTTTTCCTCATTGCGTAATTTACAGACTTTCTCCAGTCATGTCGCTTATCAGGCGCCGGGTTAATTGCAGTCGTCTGGCTTTCAATCTGTTGTTCATTTTGCCGCGATTTGCATATTTCCTAGCACTTCTCTATGTGATTACTTCCATCCGATACAGTGAAATTTTTGCCGCGTAAGAATGCCATGATGGGTTTGAGAACAGAGTTACATTTTCACAAGGCAACTTTAAATGACATGAGAAGGATTTTTCCTAGGTCGGTTATCAGGCGCCGGGTTAACCGGTTTAAAGTGAAATCGTCTAGCTTTCGATCTGTTGTATTTGTCGCGATTTGCATATCCCCTATCATTACTGCCATCCGATACGGCGAAATTTTTGCTGACTACGGATATGCCGCAGTGGGTTTGAGAACAGAATTACGTTTTCACAAGGCAGAGATGTTTTTCAAGTTACGGCAGAAGACGGTTTTGTCTTTCTGCGGTAAGCGGAATAATCAACATGATGAACCAACAATAATTCGAAGATTAAAACTTGTGCCGCGTAATGCTGCAACATCATTAGGCGCCTTATTTCAGTGGTAGCGTTACAAAGCGGTTCTTCGAAAGGTCAAATTTTTCACTGCGCTTGTAATTCTCTGTGTTTTTATTTGAATTTCGCTTTTGAATGGATTTACAAATCATGCATTTGTTTTGAACTGCAAGTCGTGCTTTGTTCGCCATAACAAAGCATCACAAAAGGAATATTGGTTATGAATAACAAAGGCTAACGCGTTGGCAAAAACGCGTGGCCCTTTTGCGTTGGCAATAACGCGTTGGCAATTTTAACGCGTTAGGGGTTCGTTGAGTACACGCGTTTTAGGTTCGCTTAGTTCTGAGCGGTACTGTATATGTACATGTATGTATCAGTAAGTTGAATTTCTATCATAACAGCCCAACAATGCAGTCATTATAGAAATCCACTTCACTGACACACCTTTTAATCACGACCCAACATACAATGCAAATAGAATGATAACAATAAACATTATTTCGAGACATTGAGAGCAAAATCCACAGTTAGCTTGCTTAGTGGCTGTGCAATACCTGTGAGTAGAATTACTTGTTAGAAAATAAATATTCCTCATTTGCATGTTTATAGGTGCACCAATGAGTTAAATTTGTCTAAAATGACAACCCAACACTGTTGTCATTTGACAAATCCACTTCACTGAGACAACTCATAGCAAAATCCAACCTCAGCTGGCTTAGTGCAATACCTGATAATTATTATGGCAGAAGCAGAATGACATTTTGTAAAATAACTGTTCCTCATGTGCATGTTTATAGATGTATCAATGAGTTGGATTTGTCTAAAATGACAACTCAGATACGTTGTCATTTGACAAATCCACTTCACTAAGTCACCTCATACATGTAGCACCCCATGGCATGGTATTGTGTCAGTGCAATACCTGATATTCTAGCATAAGTACATGTACATGTAGAATGACTAATTGTAAAATAACTACCAGTAGTCCTCATGAACATGAATACATGTAGTATCAATAATGGGGATTTGTCTAATGCCACACAAGCACTGCTAGGTTAAAAACAAAAGAAAATTTTGAACTTTTAGCTCTAAACGTGGTCGGAATTGCTTATGGGAGGTGGTCGCTTACAAGAAGTATAGTGATTTGACTTAAAAACTTTTTGTATTATAGAAAACTAGTTGCTGAGGAGAGGTGGTCTCAACCAGAGGATCAACTGAACAACGCAATGCAATGCAATGCAATGCAATACAGCACAGGATGGGACAGCACAGCACAGTACAGTGCAATAGAATACTGGATACTAACACTTCTTGCATTAAGTACTCTACTCTTACCTACTTACAGTGAGATGGTCACATAAAATGAATATAAAAATAAATACATTACTTAAACATACAATATGGGTGTCCATGCGATATGGTCCTTTCATTACTCCTTAAAAATTATTTACTTATTTATTTGTATAATCTACAGCACATACCAGCAGCTTTACACAAGCGACATACATGTACATGTAACAAAGTGAGACAACCAACACATGAAAATGAATTATATTGTTGGTTTGAGTTACAGCAGAATACATGTAGATTGCTAACAAGTGAATTAGTGAGCTTCTTATAATTAGTCATGAGTGGAAATATGCAAATGGCCCTCTCAATGTTTTTTTGCGTGAGAAATGATGTCCAAGTAGTCCAAGTAAGTTTTTCAACCTCCTGAATTTTGTTTCATTTAGTAATAATGAACAGAATTGAATTTTACAGGAATTTCAGGTATCCTCTTTTTCATATCTGCAGAGTGTTGCTTACATATATGTTCATGTACATGTGTAGATATTTAAAACATGGGTTTATTATTAATATAGCTGTACATGTTTGTTTATGGTACCATCATTAACCACCAAGATGCCACTCAAGTCAGATTAATTTGAAGCTCTGGGCTCTCCTCAGGCAAGTGGACTCTTAATATCAGTCAGAAAAAGGTTGCCTGGACTGGTGATTAAGTTTTTGGTCATCTGAGATGGACAACCACTAATTTCAAGCACTGCTCAAGGTGAAGGTTTTTCCTGTATGCAACTTACTCATAAGCTGTGTGTCTCTTTCCCTCCTTCTGGCTTGCACATTAAGTGCATTAAAGCTGTCTGTTATGAGTAAAGAGGGTCTGCTAAGAGTTTCTAACACTGCTCCATTCAGATGCCTAGTAAACAATAATGACAAAAATAAGTGTGATTGTTGTGCAATGCACTCTCAGTATAAAATGGAATTGGACATGTCAAATGTCTGGGTACCTGTATTACAACTAAACCCTTGTTGAGCATTTCAACCTCTTAGTTTATTAAATTGAGATTTTGACCTTAAATGCAACTTCCCAAATTGTTATATTTTTTATGAAGAAAGAATTACAGTGTATACCAGAGATACATGTACCAACCTACCAGTTACCAAACTGAGATTTGGGAGATCACTAATTTTACCATACTTGTAATGAGCATTTTAACATGACATGATAATCAAAGGCGGGGATTGAATTGGAATTTGGAGTGCTGGTTTTTGTGGAGGGAAGAAAACCGGAGAACCTGGAGAAAAACCCTTGAAGCAGGGACGAGAACCAACAACAAACTCAACCCATATGTGACGCCGGGTGCATGAATCGAACCCAGGCCACAGTGGTGCAAGGCGATTGAGTACTCTCACCACTGCGCCATCCCTGCACTAGGGAGCCTCAAAGTAAAGATTTTTTAGGGTAGAAGACCACCACAGAAGTATGAAGAGACCAAAACTTGATAAGGAAAGTAATGACCAAGGATGATTAAGACAAATTATGGAGACAAACGTGACCACAGGCATGGTGTCAGTTTCCCAGAATGGTGAAAGTCCTCACCAATGGCAAGTGCCTTAATTTATGAGTTTCCCCTACCTTTCTTTCTTGTGATTGTAATCCACGGCATAAATAATGTCCTCTTCTCCATCCTTGACAATTTTCCACATGGTTCCTCCAATCATGTGACCAGCAGCATAAGGTGTTATTGTTAGACCATGCCCTTTTCCTTTAAATTTATATAAGGAGAGAAAAAACAGTGAGAAATATGTAGGACTGCTAAAAACTTTGTGAAGCGTGATGAAGACCTTGATTGTAAAGGTTAGCATGATCATTCAAGATTGATTGTTTAACATTCTTAGGTTGCCTTCCATCGGGACTTAATTGCCACTTGCGTGAGACAACTTGAATCTACATTAACAGCACCTCTCTCGACCAATGTGTATCAATGGTTAATGAAGATTATCTGTGTCTTACATGTAATTATTATCTGAGTCTTTAAATTTCCCTCTCTGTTCCCAAAAAGTGTCATAATCAAGATATTACAATGCTTTGTTACCTGTACAAAGTTGTGCAACTTTTTTTTTTCATCACATGACTTGTTTCAGAGATCAGGGTGTAAAAAGAATGATATTCCTCGGCCACTACATTTGAAAGGCCGCGAGCAAGAACGTCCCCTAGATTTTTTGGCCATTTTCAAAGTGCTCAAAAGTAGCTGAATTTTGGCATGTGGGCTTTGTTTTACCTGAGAAACATTGCTCTGAAGTTTGTTTCGCAGGGTCTCTCTTCGTTGTCTAGAAATAACGTATGCAAAACTGACTCAGTTTTCCAAGCGGCATCTTTTGGAGATCTATTGTTAAACGAAAAACAAAAGAAACCTTTTGTTTGGCTAAAGCATGAAGTCACTATAAGGCAATGATTTCGCACTGCTGCTCCGTTAGCTCAAGTGGATAAGCGCTGAACGAAGCTGATTCGTATTTGTTTTGTCGTGACACTCGTGGGCTCGATTCGAGGTCGGTGATATCTTTTTTTTTTTCGTTCTGTTTTTCTTTTTCTTTCAAAAACCTTCTCCGTGTCTTTGTAATTTAATTGCCGTTTTTACTGGTAGGGATCTGGGATGACATGTTTTTTAGCTGCCATTGTCAGTGACTTACGCTTTTGGCGCGCAAAGCGATAACACAAAGTTAGAGCTGGCTTACCTGTTTATTACACAGAGTTTGCTTGTTATTTCCACCGATATTCAACGCTTATTTGAGGAATATTTGCGCCCGCCTGGTAGGAGATTTGGCATCATTAAGCCTTTGACCCTCGATCAAAGTCATTAGCACGCCTCAAAGAAGCGAGGTGTGTTCTTGTTCCGAGATCATGGTTTAAGTCTGCCGTGATCTTAGCCATTGAGGAACAAGTGAGCCAGGCGGTAGAGTCTAGAAACGCTTCTTCGTCCAAAACAAAGCATCGGTCGTGGACTTATGGCTCATTTGCCAAACTTCGGCATGTGTCAGTTTTGGAAATTAGAACTGCTTTCTAGACTCTTATTATTTTCTTGAAATTAGCCACCTCACTATCCTTCGCTCCAAAAATTTCTGGGATATCCCATAATAATCTTTCATACGTAAAGCGCGTGACCATCGTGTGCGCGACTTATAGCACTTGTTAGCGTGACTCAGACACGGCCGGGAACTGGCGAGAAAGGACAGGCAGCAAAGTCGTTGCATTTGACCTGTGCTTCGAAGACCTTCGAAGTTTCTAAGCCATTTTTATGGGCCAAAGAGAAATCGCAGGTCGGTTAAATTCGCAAGCAAGCGTTCCGTGTGTGTGTATCATGGTTTTCCAAGCAGATGATTACTTTGAATTGTGATAGAATCGAGCCCGCCGCGAAGAAGAAAAGACAAAGAACGCCTGATCGCAGGTTTAACTATAGGAAGACTATAGGAAGAAGAAAACTTCAGCTCAAATGTAAGTTTTGCTTTGTATTTCAGCGTTCCTTTGCTGATGAATTTTCCATTTCATGCGCTTTTTTTCGGCATGAGCAGCATGTTAGCTTAAGGCTTTCACTTTCTGTGTTGTCAGATACAATCATTTCATGGAACGAGCAGTTTTGTACCAAAAAAGTAATTTCACGTAGAAACATTTCAATCACCGACGTAGCCGATTTGCAAAACATCCAACCTCTCTCTCTAGCCACTTTTCATTGAGTTTAGTTAAACTATCGATTCGTGCAAGTCGAGATTGTTTCCCTTGGCCTAACACCGCTAACCCTAACGTGTCCTGACCTTAACTCTAGCCCGAACCGAGGCACTAGCGCTAACTCTAAGCGCTAGCCCTAATCCTAAGCAATAACCCTAATTCTGAGCGCTAGCCATAACCCTAAGCAATAACCGTAATTCTGAGCGCTAGCCCTAACCTTGAGCAAAAACCCTAATTCTGAGCGCTAGCCCTAATCCTAAGCAATAACCCTAATTTTGAGCGCTAGCCCTAACCCTAAGCAATAACCCTAGGCCTGAACGTTAACTCTAAGCTCGACCCATAACCCTGACCCCAAACGCTAACCCTAACCTTGTTCCGTAAGCCTAACCTTCAACGCTAACCCTAGTTTCGAGCGGTAACCCTAACCCTAAATCTAATAAAACTGGGAACTCTTAACCCTAGGAGATAAAGTCAGCATTTGAAAAAACTTAAAAGAAAAACAACGCTAATAGTATTGTGCAACAAAGCAGTTCCAAAAGACGCGCGCGGACTGTGACAAGCAAGTGTTTTGCATACTTTATTTCTGGAATACGCAACAGAAACGAGGGGAAATAAGTGCAAGGCAGTTTTCTACAGGTATAAACAAATTGGCATGCGAAGTTTGGAGCTGTTTTGGCCATTTTCGATTTTAGCAAAAAATCAAGGGGATGTTCTTGCACGCGGCCTTTCATTTACTTTATAATATACTGCAAGGCTGTACTCTAGCAGCACCCAGTCACCACAGGCGACCAGCCTCCATCTTCAGGAGACAAGAAAAACACACCCAGTCACCCAGATGGGCGACCTCCTTTTTGAGATTTAACTTTGAGATGAAAACAGTCTCCCAAAAATTTGCCTTTCCCTTTTGATTCCTTGTGTTGCATTGAAGTTTACAAGGCAAAATGGCTCAATTCAGAATGTTTAAATCCATCTGTGAAGTCAAAACATCAGTCTTTCAATGGATTGGTTCGATGTGTATGTTTAACACTCGCTTGCAGTGATACGGACAGCACCAAAACTAATTAAACTGACTTGCACACATTTCCCCTACATTGTATTTCATGTCAGCTACGTGTAAATGTGTTTACTTTGAAATTGATTGCTTCACTTGATTCTCTACATGTACATCCTTCGACCGGCTTGGTTTTACAACACTCAATTGACAACTGCTCTACAGTGTAGTAGCAACTAGAGTAATCATAGATGATTTCAATGTTACAACTTACCTTTCAAGCTGACATTCTGAGAATACTTTAACTGAATGATTTTATCAAAAGCAGCATCAACATCATCCAGACTGAACACATCAAACTCTTCATAGTTTTGATGAGACTGCAACAACACAAAGAATTCATTTAATAACACAGGGCCAGTGGCAAAACAGTTAATGTCAAGGCAACAGCACAACAGGTGTCAATTTTTTTCTTTTGTGATGAACATTGGGTTGTTGAAGCTACATGTAATGCATCACAGCACTGCTCAAATGTGAAACTCAACTCTTCATTCACTAAAAATTTCAGGAAGGATTCTCAAGTACAGATTTTTGTGCTTCAAATATCAGGTCAAAGAATTCCAGGTATAGTGAGCTTCTTCTGATAGGCTCAGCTTTCCAAGTAATTCCAGGGTTGTCGCTAAGTGCCAGCTGCCTGCGAAATTCGCCCTGAGAAAGAGTTGATCACCGACTGAACCATATTGAACAGTCTACATGTAAATCAAAGTTTAGAATAAATTCCAAGTATCAGTGCCAGTATCACAGTATCATGACTTACTGTATGTAATTGGAATAGGAATTTTGTTTTAAGCACATGTTAAGCATGCTCTCTTTCCATGTGCTGCATCTGCCATCTGGTAAACATGAAGCTTGGTAGACTCGAATTTAAGGTGTTGTGAAAGACGAGAAATGAATTTCGTACCAGGACTCTCGCGAAAAATGGTAACAGGTTCAATGAAAATCTTAGCCAGCAGACTATTTTCTTAGCTACAACCCTGTAATTCCATGATTCATAAGGTTTAAGCTTTGTACTTGGAAGACACAAATGATAAAAAGGTTAAAACTTTTGAATCATTATAACTAGCTTGTTGCTAGACTGATCCATTGGAAAACACTTTGTCCTTATCTTGCAACAAAGTACATGTGAATGTATCATGATCGTGAATGGAGTGAATTCTACATTTTGTAGTTCATTTCCTACTACCACTGTATGTATTTGTTCCATAAATTAAAGAAAGCAAAATAAATATTACACTACTTCAAGACATCTCAATCCAACTACAGAATTATTGTTTATTGTGTAAATTTTTAAGAGCAGCATGGACTCTTTGATTCGACTTTTAGCATATTGAATACCATGCTTCTTGCATCACATTAATAATGTATTATTCCAAGTGCCATTTGGGTTACATGTACTTTGCAGTCTATTCATCTCACATCTGATTGATTTTCTCTAACAACACAATGATTTTAAAGATCGTGTTTCTTTGGTTCACAATGTTGACCACAACATACAGACACAGGTACATACCTGATACAGATCATACATGAACATCTGCCCCATCTTGTACACAGGAATGGTTGCATAGATAGGACAGTGAAGACCACACTTGCCTACCAAGTATGGCAAGGCACCCATGTGATATATATCAGGAAATGTAATCAACACAGCATCTATTTGATGGATGTGTCTAAGGAGAGAATGTTCCAAATAGTTTGCTTGCAAATAGAGGTTACAAAGATAGATTGAAATAAAGTGTACAAGCACACAGTAAAGGTTCTTGCATTATGAACATACAGTTACATGCTTGAGTGAAAAATTACAGTTAGATTCGGCTGTTACTCCTAGATGTGTGGCTTTGTATAGGGGTAGGGATTCTTACAGTACAGCCTAAAAATAATGCACGCACAAGAAGTGGCGCAAGAAGTTCTTGTGCCACAAGAACACGCAAGCGGCAAAAGAAGTTAAATTGCACTTTATCTGCAAGAAGTTCCAAATGCAAGAAGTTCAAAATCCTATCCGCAAGAAGCCGCATGAAGTTACGAGCGTTACCGCAAACCACAAGAAGTTTACAGTAGTTGGCTTAACCAGCAATAGATACATGTAGATTTAAAACCATGTTTATGGCAAACGTGAACGGCAAAATGTAATTCTGATATAATTTGCTCCTTAAAACATTTCACTTCACTGCGAAAATGACTTAAAGGCAGAAGGTAAAAGTTTGATTATTTGCCGTTTCACGTTCGCGTAAACATGGATCTACATGTAAATC